>BPLR01004586.1:0-171126 GCA_021605095.1 Caerostris extrusa | reverse complement strand
ATACACATTAAATTGTACGTCCCGGTCTAATTAGCCTAAAGTGTGCAAAAAATGACAGTAGAGCGACCAACCAAACCAAACATCATAATTAGCTTATACATATTGTTACAGTTTTCAAAAAATATTTCTAGCGGTAGAGGGCCAATTTAAGCTAAGATATCTTATGTTTGATCATAATATTATAGTTCACATAATATGGGAAACTTTAAAATAAATTATTAATTAATATTATATATTAAAATATGGTCGATGAATCTATCTTTGTTGTTGTTAGAGTGATAAATCACTTGTGTTAAGTTGCATTTGAAAAAATCGTTTCAAAAAAAAAAAAAGGGGATTTTGATGTTCTGTCATTGAATTTTTCTGGTATAATGGGTTTTATAGCAAAAATTATAAACAGTTTGCATTAATGATATGGAGGACAATTTTTCATAATTTTCATAATTTTCTAACTTTCTTTGTTAGTTTTCATGATTTGTACCCACAAGGTAAATTTTTCACTTAATAGTTTTTCAGTTTTTAAATTGTCAGTAATATATTATTAAGATTCAATTCTTAAATTGCAGAAGGTTTTTATGTAATAAACTAAGTGTAATTAATTTAATTCTTTGATAATATTGTAACAATAATGTTTTAAGAAGATTTAATAAAAAAAAAAAAAAAGATGAAAAGTTGTCTGAAATAATGTTGCACAATTTGAATAAATCTTTAAAAAAAAAATTCCGAAAAAATGGTATTTAAAGTGATACAAAAAGTAAAAAGTAATGAATTTAATCTAAAAATATTTTAGTAATTTAAAGAGAAAAATAAAAAAAAAAAATATTTTTTTTCATTAACTTCTTTGAATCTTTTTCTAATTTTAATTTTGTTCAGTGCTTTGTAATTTTTTAATCAAAACAATCACTTCTTTTTACAATGCCAAACATGACATCCAAAATTATTTTAATAATGCGTCTATTTTCGTTATATGTATTTTATTTTTAGACAATTGAGATTTAAAAGAAATAGCGAGTAAGACTTAACGTTAGTACTTTTACGTTAAGTACTTTTTGTTCATGAATATCGCCACAATTTCTTTTCATATCACGTTTTATAACATTAAAATACGCCAAACTGAATGCTAATGTGATTATGAACAAAGCACGTAAAAGTGAACAGAGAGAGTGAGTAATTAAGTATTAATGTTATACAAATTAATGAATATGCTTGTATAATTAATTCAGATAAAGTATGAGAGTTGATTTTATCAGCACAGCTGTCACTTGTACTATTTCTAAAATTATGAATAATTTAATCTGATCAAATTTACCCTTCTTTCGGAAAAATGTTTACAAAGTACATAAATATATAATTTCCATCTGCGCTTTCCTTTTAAACTTCTTAAAGTTTTGTACTATATATTCTTGATTCATAAATTTTAAAAGATCTATAGTTCTTTGTAAGGGTTGTTAAGTTATTGAATATGAATTAAATATTTATGTAATGAGGAACTTTTACGGAATTATATACACAACTTAACCCTTTTCCATTAATTCAAAACTTTTAATGGCTAACAGTTTCTGAATAAATATTGTTTTCATTTCCCCTCTCATTATTTGTAGTGTTTTAAAAAGTGTAAATATTAGAAGTTGGTACTATTTATATAATTTTATCTTTTATGTAATTAAATTTTAACAATAATCTTAACTCTTTATTAATGTTCAAAATTTTTTGATCCTGCTACTGGTAATTATTCATTATAGCAGCTACAGAATTACCAAATTATCAAGTCCAAAACAATAAGCCACCAATAACAAAAGAATTCAAATATATATATATATATATATATATATATATATATATATATATATATATATATGTAGTACTTATTTTATATTTTATCTTTATATTTTATGTAATTAAATTTTAACGATAATCAAACTCTTTATTAATATTCAACATTTTATTTATTCTACTACCAGTACTTATTCATCATAGAAGCTACATAATTGCCAAGTCCAAAACAATAAGCTAGGAATTCAAAAATATATATATAATATTTATTTTATATTATATATTTATATTTTATGTAATTAAATAACAATAATCACAAGCAATAATAACAAGCTTTATTAATATTCAATATTTTATTTATGCTGCTACTGGTAAATATTCATCATAACAACTGCAGAATCACCAAGTCCAAAACAATAAGCCACCAATAACAAAGAATTCAAATATATATATATATATATATTATTTATTTTATGTTTTATCTTTTATCTTTTTATCTCTTAAGTAATTAAATTTTAATAACAATCAAACTCTTTATTAATATTTAATATTTTATTTATCCTACTACTGGTAATTATTCATCATAGCAGCTACAGAACTACCAAGTTCAAAACAATAAGCCACCAATAACAAAGAATACAAATATATATATATATATATATTTATTTTATCTTTATCTTTAATTAAATAACAATAATCAATCAAACTCTTTATTAATGTTCAATATTTTATTTTACCCTACTACTGGTAATTAATCATCATTGCAGCTACAGAACTACCAAGTACAAAACAATAAGCCACCAATAACAAAGAATTCAAATATATCATATTTTAAAGTTCGCGGGCCATAAATTCAAACCTTTTTGTGATGTCAATAGACTCGTCGCAGCACTTCATTCACACATAATCCAAGTTGTCTCCGCTTTGTCCGCACGGTGTAGGAACCTTTCTCTAAGTCACGGACACCTGTTCTATTGAAAGGATACTGCAGTGGAGCGGAAGGAGATTCTCAATCAGTTGTTCCCCCACAAGACAATCATCAGAGGCACCTGCAGTGGCAGGAAACTGATGGATTCTTCCAACTGCTGGACAGAAAAAACCCACAAGTTTAGAAACATTCTCATCAAAAGTAGCGAAGTAGCTTAAGAAAGACAAATTATCTTATTCAGGTGCAATGGGTGGGTAAGATTTCTCAAGTGAACAGAAATCAAAACGTCAACTTCTTTTCAAAAGTGGAAAAGTAAATTTTTTAAAGCAAAATTTTTTTAATGTATACATTTTATATGTTGCCTCAATTACTAGTTTTAATAAAAAATAATTTTAAAATTTAATTTTAATTTTCATTTAATTTTAAAATGTATCTTAAAATTTATTTTTTAATTTTAAAATATTAATTTTAAAATTTAAAAAAAATTGCGTTTTTTTTATTATTTGTGCATTGTGAGAAATTCATTTAATGGGCTTTTTTGAACAACAGATTTTAATTTTTGAATGTGATTAAATTTTAATTAATTTTTTAATTTACTGTAATATTTTAATATTACTTTACTTTGCATTTTTCAATTAAATATTGTTTTAGAAATTATTATCAATATCAATATTGTTTTAGAAAATTATTAATTGAACTCTTGTAATAAATGTGTTGTTGTATAACAATTGAACGCATGTAGTGTTGTTATATAGTTTTGGAAATTATCTCTGATCAAATAACGTTACTTCAAAAGATACATAAAAACAAATTAAATCATTTTTGTTGTTAACTGAAAAAATTTATATTTTTACTTAATGAAAGTTACATTAATATTATTTTTCTTGCTGTTGTATTTTTTTTGTCAAAGATGTGAGTTTTTACCTTCTAATTAAATCAAAGACAAATTTACTTTAAACGCTTATTAAATTTAATTTCGAATTTTCAGAAAAAATTTTATTCTTTTAATCTTTTAAGTATTAATTTAATTACATTATCATCTTCGAAGTTATGTAAGATTAAAAAAATCTCAAAAATTTAACAAAAATAATAGTTTATAAAATATTACTGATATGTTAAGTAAAAAAAAATATATTAAATGTATTATTACATATATTGGGTATTTGCGATAATTTAAACCCATTGCTTGGACATGGAATTCTTTATGATTAAACTCATATTCTTCATTTCATTTTTAAATAGAAAAAATTTTAACAGAAGCAAATAAAATGCACAATAAGTGAAAATTAATTTTATAAGTACAATACTGTGAATGTTTTGCAGAATTACAAATATTTAAATCAATATAAAGAAATGGAAACTTTTATATGGTAATAAACATTATCAATGTGCATTTTTAAATTCTATATTGTTTTTTTTTCTAATGACTTTCGGAAACTTTAACCTGATCATAATTTTTTTATTGAAATTCTGTTGTTTATTTTTATTACTATCTAATTTGTTTGTGAATGAGAAGAAACATGTATCAGGTTTGTAAGAAAGGTTATGTAGTTTTTTTTTCTCTAAGGAAATTTTAATTTTTTATATTTAAGCTTATGAGTGAGATTAATTAATAAAATTTTTGCCACTGTTTTCTATGATCATTCTCCATCTGTCAACAAGGTCATTTATGCCGTATATGTAAAAGATCTAACCTTTGAATCCAGGAAATCTACCACTGCCCTCTGAACATACAGAAAATTTCGAATTTTTCCTTGAAGAAAATTTTGTATCAGAAAGAAACAAGTGGTAGTCAGATGGTGCCAGATTGGATGAGTATGGTGAATAAAACTTCATAACCATGAGCCTGGAACTTCTACTTCGCCCTTAGCACCACGTGAGGCTTGGCATTGCCATATTGGAAGACAACACCTTCTCGGTTATGCAGTGCATGGCAATTTGATCTGATTGCAATAGTTCCTTATGAATAGGACCTCGTCAATTTCCATCAGATGCAAATGATTAGTTTTTTTAAAATACAAATTGGCCTTCGCGAGGATAGGATAGGCTCATATCATTGTCTAGCAAGCAATGATGAATGAATAGAAATTCGATCTGCTTTATTTTTGCCGTTTAATTCTCAAGTAATAAAACAACATCATTTATAGGCTGAGCCAAAAGTGGTCAACCGTTTTCAATTGCTACGTGATTAACCCTTAACTCAATCCCATCTCCCTCGTGGTCAATAGTGGCTCCTTATCTATTAAGGCGTTGTCATCAGCTCCTTTGGTCTTCTGGTTCAAAATTCATCTTGAAACTTCATGTCCCCTGACCTGAATTTTCTAACCATCTTTGGACCGTACGCACTTTAACTTTAGATAGTCCAAAGACGAAATGAGGCGTAATACAGAAAAAACAGGAACTACTTCTCATTATGACCAAGTTGAAACTTATAACACATAGAGTTCCTAAAAATTAATTTTTTTTATCTATCATATACCCCCCCTTTCTCAAAATTGAATGATTAAAAAGCACATGTAATATCAAAAATCAAAACGTGGAAATATTAGCTTTCGATTAATACCAAATATGTCTAAATAGCACAAAGAGCAAAATAAATAAATAAATAAATAAATAATGAACATTTTAATTGGAACAATAAAAAAACGACATAACTCTTTTCCAACCTATTATAATCAAGAATTATATTCAAGAACATTCAGGTAATGACTTAGGGATATTGTGTATATTTCTTAAACATACAAAATGTTGTTCACTATATTAACAGCAAATTTGTGAAATGCGAATGTTTTAAAACACCGTTTAAACATACAGTCCCAAATTGAATAATTTTTAAATTTAAAAACCCTTGAATTTTCTAGTTTCAAAGTTACTCATTAACTAAAAAAGAAAATCATTATCAAATGAAGAAATTTTTTTAATCAAAGGTAGAGTTTAGTGAGCTTTGGACATTTAAAAAATACTTTATGTGTTTTCGAGTTATTTTTCATATTAAATATTTTATCTTTTATTCTTATATTGAAAAAAAACACCCTTCAATTTATCTCTTAAAATCTCCAAAATTTCCTTTTTAATATTGTAATGGATGTACATTTTGAAGGATAATGACCCATTCAAAGGATTATTGCATTTGAAGAAACTTGTAGACTAAACCTTATTAGGCTAAAAAAAAAAAACTGTTTTTCTTTATCTGTGCTTAGCTCTTTTAAGTAATTTTTAAAATTATAGTTGGCAGCGAAATATACAAATAAATAAATAAAGAATTATTTAATAATAATCCAAGTGTGCGGTACATTTATATAAATAGCAATTACAGTAATATACGTCCGTTATAATTTGAATCCTTGTGTTTTTTTAAGGTAATTTGATAATTGTAACCTAAAAACAGTACTGCTCTGTCTTATAATGCAATTATATGCATTATTACTTAGCCTTGTGGCTTTCTCTTATTTTAGCTTTCATAATTATAAAAATTAAAGTAGAAGAATAATAGCTGTAGTTTTAAGCAACTACAGCTATTGCGTAAAATTATTCAAATACATCAACAACAACAAGAAAATATAATGATAAATAAATATGAAAATGACTTCTAAATAGTGAAGTTACTTAAATTAGTATTTTTATTTGGAATCATGACCACATCTGCTTTTATGAGTGTTTTACGCTTCGTTGAGAACAGTAATTGCTGAATGAATTGTGCGTGTACAACAATATGGGGATTTTATAATAGATTCTAACAAGCCGTTATTATGTATTTGAATAATTTGTGAATGATCCCTTTAATGTTAAAGGGACCATTCACAAATTACCAGTTTATAAAGGAGTCTCTCTTGATGAAATTTAGTCCTGATGACACTTAAACAAAGGGAATCAAGAAGTTTCGAAATGATGATGAGAAGACCCAGTAACCCCAACTTTCAACTCCCTTCGACCTGCCTTGTTTATGTTTACAATGCCTAAGGAGTGTCGAATGCGGAAATGAGTGTATACGATGATTCCAAACATCGCTTTATTTATGATTATTTCCTAATGACAGAAGGATGTAATGAATACTTTATAGCCATCTTGAGTAAACTAAAAAAAAAAAAAATGCAGTTCGTGCATTCTGTGTCAACAAATAACACACACCTGCTAGTAATACGTGATGATATCACTGCTCTATCATTTAATGAGTGATCATGATTGTAACAATGACTGAAATCGAAATATTTAAAAGTGATAACATAGGGAATAGTGAATTAAAGCAATAACATAGCAAATATTGAATTAAAGCGGTAACATAGCGAATAGTGAATTAAAGCAATAATATAGCAAGGAATTACATATAAATGAAAAATAAAAATTTATTAACTGAGAAAAATGAGAGTAACTTTCTTAATATTGTTTGAAATTTTTTTTTTTTTAAAATAAATTACGAATAATTAATATATTTTAGTTTGTTCATTTATATAAAATTTTATTTTGTCATTTGTTGCATGATTCAGGAACAAAATTCATTAATTTGATGAGAAATATATCTTTTTGCTTTTAGATAAAGAGAAAAAATGCCGTAAAGTAAGTCAGTTGGGAACTCTCTATGTGACATTCTACAAAAATAACAAGTAAGGTTATTTTTGTAGAGTGTCACATTCTTCATTTCTTAAGTAACGTTAATCTTTAAGGTTATGTTATGTAATAAACATCATTATTAAATTAGAACTCCACATTTTCTTGAAATTATATGAATTATATTCATTCCACTCCACAATAAATTGTTAAATTACTAAGCTACTCTGCAAATGAGATTGCATATGCAGTGTTGTTGTGTTTATGAAATTATCTTTTATTAAAATTTAAACAATAAGAATGATTTGGTATTTGTTAAACAATATAACAATGAAAATAGAATATTTTGTAAAATTGTGAGAAAATCATTTAAAAATATATATTTTAATTTTTTCAAGATTTTTAAAGCACAACTTTTTAATTTTCATATCTATTTAATGTATTATTTGAAATCTACAAATCTGATGAAGAGAACAGATTTGTAGATTTCAAATACATAAATTTTCTTGTACAGAATTTTGAATAACTCTTTATGAAAATAAAAAGTATTTGTAGTATTTACAAGAGTAAGAGTAGAGTAGATATTTATTAAACAATATAACCATGAAAATGCTTGATGCAGAAAATTTTGTAAAATTGTAAGAAAATCATGTAAAAAAATATATTTTTGACTTTTTTTCAGGACATAAAACACAACTTTTTTAATTTTCATATCCAGTATTTTATTATTTGAAATCTGCATATCTGATGCAGAGAACAGATTTGTAGATTTCAAATAGACAAATTTTCTTGTACAGAATTCTGAGTCACTCTTTATGAAAATTGTAGAACTTTTTCTTTTGGTATTAATAATCATGAATACAGAAGAGATAAAAATTTAAGATAAATTCTAATGGACTTTTCTTCAATATAATTTTAGGTACGAGCTGAATAAAGATCAAGTAACTTATGGCCTGCCTACTGCTGACATTAGAGGAACCATATTAAGTTCCAACTGTCCTTTCGAAGTAGACTTTCCTTGTCAACCTAGGAAGTACCGTGCATTTAGTGGCTATTGCAATAATGTGCAAAAATCCTACATTTGGTAATTCAAATCGTCGATTTGTGAGGTTTCTAGCTCCTGATTATGCTGACTGTAAGTAAACATTTGTATTTACATACATATTCAAAAATACTTTTTATCTTAAAGTAATATTTTCAAGTTATCTAATCTTTTAATTTATTTCTGGTAGAAACTATTAGTTACTAAAAGACATATTACAGAAATGGTTGTTAGTAGTAAAAGTTAATGATATGATATAATGATATGTATTTTAAATGAAAATCATTCATAATTTTATAACAAATTTATTAGTTGTTGTGATACTATAAATTTTTTTATAAGTGTATACTGCTGATATGCACACACAAAAAAGATAATAAGGAAGAGTTTTCATTTTTAATTGTTGCTTTTTACTGAAATATTTAATATTTTTCTTATGAATCGCTTTTGTAATCTCCCTCCATTTATATAAATATATCATTTAACTCAGTATTATGATTTTTAAATACGAATATTTATTTATAAGGAAATTTAGTAATAAGTAACAATACATCAATATTGTAACCTGTCTTTGATTAAAAAAGCATAGTATATTTCTTAACATAAATAGAAAAATAAATTTATTTTTAATCAATCACTAAACAAGCATTATTACAAGCATATAAGTTTTTTTGTTTTTACCATGTAAATTAGTTACACACGTCTTCAAATCAAGAATGAAAGGCTTTGCGCTAAAGTTATTATGCAATCATTTTTAATGTTATTTCATACTTAATAAGAACTTAATAATGTTATTTCATACATAATAAGAATTTATTAATGTTATTTTATACCTAATAAGAATTTATTAATGTTATTTTATACTTAATAAGAAATTAATAATGTTATTTCATACGTAATAAGAATTTATTAATGTTTTTCATACGTAATAAGAATTTATTAATGTAATTTCATACTTAATAATAATTTATTAATGTTATTTCATACTTCTTGTTTTGTTTAGCGGTATCTTTGCCAAGACAATCTTCAAGTGGTGAATATCTTCCTAGTGCTCGGGAAGTCAGTATGTCTGTCCACACCGATTCTGACAAACCTCATACTCACGTGACATTTGTTTTGGCAATTTTTGGTGAATTTGTTTATCATGATTTAGCTCATGTAGCTCAATCAGCAGGTAATGCAATTGTATAGACTAATATAATTTTAAAATTGTTTATTTATAATTTTTTGTTTGTTTGTCATTCTTCGAATAAGAACTATATAAATTAAATCGTTTCTGGCGTAATATAAGCTGTAATCTTAGAAAGATAATTAATTAACTATTCTTTAGGAAAGAAACTTAAATAGAAATATTCACTGAATAATTACTTAATTCTATTTTTATTTCAAATACAAATGTTTAAGATGAAAGTTATTTGTCCGTTATATATTAAACTAATTTATAAGTCCATGGCAACATTTTGGACATTAAAAATATATTATAGTTTTCCTAAATTCATTAACTCTAAAATATTGAAAAAGTAAGGTACAAAATTTATAATATAAAGTTAACTCAATGCGTGAATAAACTGTAGTTAATTAGTTAAATATCTGAAGTAGTTTCTACTTAAATCTATATCAATAAGGGTTTTCTTTTGGGATGTTAAGAATAATTAGTACCATTTTTCCCTTGTTCAGTATTAACTTTTGAAAGTTAAAATGAATATATTTAATTTATTTGATGTTTGAGCTCTAAGAGGATGGAAGGAGGGAGGCTGCAAGTCCATTGTGTGTGTTCGTTCCAAATTGTGGTGTCTAAATGGAAATGCAGTATAGTAGACTTTCGTGGTAATCAATACCCTAGATAAGGATGAATTTTCTGCATATTTGCCGTTCTAGTGGCGAATGACTTCAGGCCAAAATGCCGAGCATTCGATTATATACACTTATGTAATGCATAAAATTGATGTTTTAACCTACCTCAAAACTATTTATTTAGGAAATATGTCCTTTTATGTGGGAATATTTTAAAAGAATTTAACTTTCAGCAGTATTTACAATATTCAACAGCACTTAACCATTAATTCCATTAATTCAATATTCAACAGCATTTAACTATTAATTCAACAGTATTTACATTATTTAACCACTAATTCAACAGTATTTACTTTACTTAACCATTATTTCAACAATATTTAACAAATATTTACATTTTATATGAACTTCTCACTTGAAATTACTATACATTCCAAATAAAAGAAGAAAAAAAATAACATTGCAATACGAACGATTCTAACTAAAATATTTTCAACCAGGTTATCAAGGCAGTCGTATCAAGTGTTGCGGAGTTGAAAAGCAACAATTCCATCCAGAATGTTATCCTATTCGAGTTCCATCTTCGGATCCTGTTTTTGGCCGTCGAAATCAAAACTGCATGGAATACACAAGATCTTCCACAGCCCCTAGAATTGGCTGTACTTTGGGTCCCGAGAGCAAATCAATCAGGTGACATCCTTTCTAGATGCCTCAGTGGTATATGGATCATCAGTAACTGAAGCTAATTTGCTGAGGACATTCAAAGGAGGAGAATTGAGGACACAAAAATCAACAGCTGGTAGGGAACTTTTGCCAGCAGACACTGAGCAATCTTATTGTAAAGGTCTCGGGAAATCGAGATGCTTTCTCGCAGGTTGGTAACATTTTGAATTCTAATTAATACACTGTAATTATTGTAGTGGGGCAAATTTTAAACTAACTAAATAAAAAACCATTTGAACTTTTACCGTTACATAATTGTACCACTTCAGGGATCCTCATTAAAATACAACATTTAGTGGCTTATGGATTAATTAACTATGTTTTAACTATTTTTGCACTTCTTTGAATGCTTTTGTCCAAAATATATAGTACATAAATTCTGGCCCTGAGTAACTTATTTTATAATTTTTTACAGTCGGGTTAAATTTAACTCTTTATAATCAATAACGGATCATTTCTGCTCAATGTTTTTGATCTTACCCTTTTTTAACAGATAAATATAAATATTTGATAATTTGTGTAGTAATATCTCACATATTTGAAATGCATGCAAAATTTTTATTGAGGAAGATACTTTTACAGGGTTTCAAGTTTTATAGATACAGTTTTAATTATTTAAATATTATGTGGACTATATTTGAATGTGAAATTTAAAAATACCTAACATATATTTTTGAATCTTACATTTTTGGAATTTTATTAAGTTAAAATATCATTACTGCTTTTTAGTCCTTTTTAAACAAATATTATAAGTATGAATAACGATAATTATAACGATAGATAATAAATAACGATATAATTAATTTAATTAATTATAACTAAATAACTTAATTGAAGTGTACTTTAGAAATTATTAATATACTGTAAGCATTTATTATGTTATTTAAAAAAATATTCTATAAGTCATAGTTAAATTGATATTGAAATTTAAAAAAAAAAACGTATAAATATTTAGTTCTATGTTTGTTCAGAGTAGTTTTTATATCAGTCAATTAAATAGATAAAAATATTTTTTACTGCTCTAAATTATACTAAAGTAAAAAATGGTAAAAGTACAATTTTCATTCTTTCATCAACCATTTTTTTACTTTTTTACAATAAATATGCCCACAATATGTTAATGAACACTGTAGTAAGTTTTGATGCACATGGGTTTTTGGTTATGATCATAGGAGACATTCGTGTGAATGAAAATGCTGGTTTAATCGTCATGCACACGATTTGGGTACGAGAACACAACCGTTTGGCACGAGCTTTGGCGGCTTTGAATCCACACTGGGATGATCATCAGCTGTTTGAAGAAGCCCGTAGAATTGTTGGTGCAGAGGTAAAGATTCTTAGTCAAAGAAAACTTCTTTATATATATCATAATTATTTTCCTGTCTCGATTTCCTTTTGAAAATAATGTGAATTTTACTACATCTTGATTTACTTTGTAAAAGCTTTAATTTTATATTTTGGCTAAAGTTATCGAGCGATTTATATGATTATGATAATCCCTCCGTACGTTTCTTTCTATTGACAAAACTGCAACTTTATTAGTTGATACATATATACATGGAGGAATATAACTATGCTACACCCTTGCTACATGCTACTAATTACGTTACACCCTCTTAAAACGGGCCTCGTCATATCGCACGTTTGGATATATCGAGCGTTTTGAAGGAAAATTACATAAAGAGGGACTTTTAAGTTTTTTTAATCATTCCTTTTTTAAAGTTTTTTTATTAACACAAACAAAAATAAATGCATAGTAATTTTTTTAGTTAAAACTATATTTCTTACTTTCAAATTATACTTATAATTTTAAATTAACTAGATATAGAATTAAAATATTATTTAACTACAAATAAAGTTCAGTTCACTCCCTCAGTTCTACTGTTTTTCAATGTATCGTGTGTTTTTTGTCTTCCAACAAGCGTGATATACTAAATTACACTGCAGTTAGTATTAATTTTTTAATAGTTGAAGATTTCAAGAATATTTTCATCAAATTGATTTATTTTTACTTTACAGTAGAGTCCTGATTAATCTGAGTTAATTTTTACCGTCTTCAACTCGGATTAATAGAAACTCAGGACGAGGACCTTGCGTTTACAAAATGAATATATCCAAAAATTTATTAAAATCTAAGACAAAAATAAATAATAACAAACTTTTTAAATGAAATATAACGAATGCACAAAAAATACAAGCTTTAAATTAAAATTTATTTCAAATAACGGTGGCACGGTTGTTTATTTTTACCTAGAAATTCTCTTTTTTTTTGCAGCGCTGTTCAGCAAAAAAAAAAAAAAAAAAAAAAAAAAAAAAAAAAAATCCTTTACCTGTAATATTGGATTGGCTTTCAACCAATAATATTAAATGTATAAAAAGAACTTTTTCATTTTGCTCATTTTCTCCTCAAACCTTATTCGCTTGCAATTTTTTATTAACTTTTTCGCTAATCTAACCATTTCAAAGCCTTTATCTTAATGTATAAGAAAACAGCCCAGATCATTTTCCTTCATTAAATATGCCTTATGTCTATGGGTTCTAGAATATAAGGACACATACATTGCACACTCACCTCTCAGGTACCGAGACTAACCGTACTCCTCAGATGAGAAATCGATTAGCCCAACCAGGTTAGCAAGGAAAAAAATTTGTGAAAGCATTCGGCAGAGTACAGCGGAGTAATTGGTGCTGAAAACGTTTTAAGCATGCGCAGAAAAAAAAAAAAAACTTGCAGAGTTCTTTGGATTAAGTGGAACCGAGACTCGGTGAAATATAAATATTCGATAATTTTATAGGAATATCTCACGTATTTGAAACGCATGCAAAATTGAGGAAATTATTGAGGGGAAAATATTTTTTACGTGATTTCATTATTTATAGAGACAGTTTTAATTATTTAGATATTATGTGGACTATATTTAGATGTGAAATTTAAAAATTTCCTAACATATATATTGAACCTTACATTTTCGGTATTTTATTAAATTAAAATATCATGACTGCTTTTGAGTTCGTTTTAAACAAACAGCATAATAAGTATGGATAACGACAATTAGTATTAATTAAATTAATTATAAGAACTTAATTTAAATGAAGTTTCCTTTACAAATGATTAATGTACTATAAAAATTTATTATGATATTTAAAAAATATTCTATAAGTCATCTTTAAAATGATATTAAAATTTAAAAAAAAAAAACTTATAAATATTTAGTTCTATGTTTGTTCAGAATAGTTTGCATATCAATCAATTCAAATATATTTTTACTGCTCTAAATTATACTAAAGTAAAGTTAAAAAGTAAAAAATTTTTATCCTTTCATCGTCCTTTTCATACTTTTTAAAGCCTCTATCTTATTCAATATTATTTGGATTAAGTGGAACCGAGACTCGGACTATAACTACTGTGTCCAAAAAGTAAGACCAATTTTCAATTTAAAATTCCGGGGCTTATGAAATTTCCTTTTTTTTTTTTTTTTTTTTTAGGTTGCTGGCCCTGTCCTTGACATCTATGTGAAATTTGACGTCAAATTATTCATTAGTATTTGAGTTACGTTTGGCTTAGTGAGGCACTAAAACTGATTCCTGCGATTTTTGAAATGTCTGAATTAATTGAGCAAAGAACTTACATTAAATTTTGTTTGCGGATGCGGAAACGTATAGAATGCTGCAGAAGGCATTTAGTGAGCATTCCTGTATCGGAAAGAAATGTTTAGAAGTGGTATAAACAATTCAAAGAAGGCAGAGAACGCGTTGAAGATGAAGAGCCCTCTGGTCGACTATCAACCTCAACCGACGAAGCTCACGTCCAAAAATTAAAGATTTGATGCTTGCAAACTGTCGATTTACAATTTGAGACCTTGCTTATGATGTTGGAATTTAAAAGAATCAGTCAATTACATTTTGGGCCTCAAACGCGTCAAATCTGGATTGGTACCGAAAACACTGAATGCGCCAGCTCACACTGCATTGATTGTTCGTGACGTTTTCGCCAAAAATGAAACCCATATCGTTCCTCAACCACCCTATTCACACCGTACGACTTCAGGCTATTTCCTAAACTCAAAAGACCACTCCAGGGACACCGTTTTGAGTCGATTGAAAATATTACGTTTTGAAGTCCATCCCGGCCAATGACATTTTAGCATGCATTGAGGATTATAAAAAATTGTTATAAGTTCATTTTGTCCGGAAGGGATTACTTTGAAGGCGTTGAAATAAATTTGGAAGAATAAATAAAGAGTTCTTGAAAAAAAAAAATTGGTCTTATTTTTTGGGCACAGTAGTATTCCTATTTTTAATATACTTTCTTAAACATGTATGATCCCAGAAATTAATTAGATGTTCTTTTTAATTACAGCTGCAACATATAACCTACAAAGAGCTGCTTCCAGCCATTCTAGGACAAGATATAACAGATAAATACGACTTGCAACCGCAAGCAAGTGGGCACTACACTGGTTACGACATCAATCTAAATGCGGGCGTGTCGAATGCCGTTGCAACTTCGGTTTTTCTTTCCTGTTTTCCATGATGCCCTCCACTTCGAGCTCTATTCGAAAGAATACAAAAAGATCGGCTCAAGCCGATGAGTGAGACGTTTTTCCAGCCTTCGGACATGTACGACCCCCAGCAAGTTGAATGAGTATTTACTTGGCCTTGTCAGTCAAAAAGCTCAAAATAGGGATGAATTCATCACAAAAAGAGATGACGAACAATATTTTTTACGGAGACAAATTCAGGTATGAATAAAGCTCAGATCATAGAACAATGAAAATAATTGCACTGACGGCAGTTGTAAAACGAAATGTAATGACTGTTTTTAATTAAAATAAAATGTTGAACTGGTCTGAACACAATGGGGGTTTGGCTGCACGATGCATGCAATTTTGTTTGTATAATGGTTTTAAATATATCTCTGGAAAACGTACTTTTCCTATAAATTACAGCGGGCTGATGGCGAATTAGCTAGCGCTCTGGCCTTTGGTACTATAGGATTTAGGTTCAAAATCCTGGAGGCGGCATAGATTTTTGTTAGTGGTTTGGAATTCAAGTAGGTACCTGGTCTAATTAGCACAAATTGTGCAACAAATGCCCGTAGAGCGACAAACCAAACAAACCTACAAATTATACTTATAAATACTGGTTTCAATTTGTTTTTTTTGGAAGTCTATGGTTAAAATAAGTAAGGTATTTGTTGTTTTAGAAATTACAAAAATGCTTTATTTAATCATATTTAATTGCATTCGTAGAATTCAGGTGAGAGATTTATCGTTCTCTATAATAAAGTATTTTTATCTTTTAAAAAGACAAAATTTGCGAATAATAGAAAAACAATAGATATAAGTTTCATTTTTAAAAATTTGAGTAAATAATACAAATGACACATGATACATTTTAATTTTCAGTCATTATTCGAACAAGGAGTCATAAGAACTTAAAATTATGTTATTATAAAACTAACCATTTTAAAAGTAGTTCATTAGCTAACAATCCATAAACACGTACTGTGCAGAATATAAACACATGCTAATTTTCTATTCGTAATTTTGTTTATTAAAATGATAATTTTGACTTCTGGATCCCATTCAAATTATTACTGATAAAAATTTATTTGACATTAAAACTAGATAATGTCCGGTTATATCGCGCTTTTCCTAACATGCAGGATATAACGAAGGTTACTATAATTAAAACACAAACACAATAGATTTCTTTATAAATTCAAAATTAATTGGTTATGTACTACATTTTTTGCAACTATATTTTTACTAATGCCTTTTTCAGGTGCAGGTACCGACTTAGTGGCTTTCATACTGCAACAGGGTCGTGATCACGGGTACTCCTGGATATACGCATTGGAGAAAGTTTTGCCGAATCGATCCGATTATCAACAGTTTCAACGATTTAAGAGCTGTCATGGCTAGTGAGACGATTGATAAACTGGCTCGAATTTACAAGTTTGTATTCTTAAAAATATTTTTTTTTATTCTTTCTTTTCTAGAAACAGTAAAATATGATAGATTTAATGATAAGAGTTGAACGTGATTTCTTATTCTTTTACAAATGCCATTCACTTTGACGTGACGTTATTTCCCATTAAAGCGGTAAATATGAACCAGATTTTGAATTGACTAGGATTAAACCCTGAAGGGGAAAGATAGGTTATTACACTACGGCCACATTTTGGAGTAGAAATTTGGCTGCATTTGGTACTTCTGAGACCAACAAAAGGGCCTTGCGATCTACAAACTTAACGTGCCATATCCTTGGCATAGGTACTTCAACTTTTAATTCAAGTTTCGAACCGATCTTACTTTAATCGGAAACCCAAAGAGCAATTCAGTAGGCTCTTCAGATAACTTTTGAATAATAATAATATTAATAATAATAAATAATAAAAAAAACAAGTGTAAATTTCTCTGTGATGGCTATGTTTTAAAACTAATTTTGTTTTCTTTTAAGAAGAAAGGGCACATTGAAATCACAAAATTTTAATTTTATGTTTTTTAGTGTAATATGTATTTTTCTTTAATATGTTGACTAATTTTTTATATACATATATTAAATATGAAGTTACTATAGTTAACTTCCTTGTGTAGGGCTTTCTTTGTTCTATGTATATATATGTTTTTAAAATTGGTTAAAATGTTGGTCTATGAAAATTTAAATTTTTTTAAATTAAATTTTTGAATTTAAATCATAAATTTTTTTATATAAATAACCTTATCTTGTATAATTAAATCACATTTATGTTAATTACAAAATTAATTTCTACTATTTGAGGAATTTTGTATTTAATTTTTATATCGTAATGACTGTTAGCTCTTGTAATAAATTTTCTAATGTATTTACAATTATTATTACACATTATTATTATTTAATGTGTTGATAATTTTGTTTGTTTGAGTTTGCTGAATACTGATTTAAAAGATATTATAAATAATAATATAATTATTAATATTTAATTATTAGATAAATTTAATGAACGATTTGTAATTTAATATCAGTTTTTCGATATAATGTAGAAATTTATGAAATTAAAGTATCTCAAAGAAACACACTTCTCACTTATAAGTTCATTTTAAAGAAGAAATATTTTAATATTAATTTAAAACTAATATTCATCACTTTTATAGAAACGTTCATGATGTTGATCTGTTTACTGGTGGTTTAGCTGAGACTCCTTTAAATGGTGCGGTTATTGGGCCAACGTTTGCTTGCTTACTTGGTAGACAATTTCATTACCTTCGTCGAGGAGATCGTTTTTGGTATGAAAACGATATACCGCCGTCTTCTTTTACCAAAGGTATGTAGAGGTATTCTTATCACAAATTATATTGAAAAATGCATGTTTTTTTTTAATTTATAATTGACTGAGTGTAATTTTTCGTTTTGTTTGATAAAATATAAAATATAATATAATCAACAAATAAAATATAAAATATAATAAATATAATATAATTGATAAAATATAATTTACAATAAAAATTGTGCAAACGTGTGTTTGTCGACTTGTCCAAATTACTTAATATAATAGAAGCTTAATTTCTTTATTTCTTTCAATTTAAAAATTAAAATTAAGAAAAATGCATAAAGATATATATGAATTTTTTCAATTTAAATTTATATTCAAATAATATAATAATAATATATAATAAATATTTAATATTCAAATTAAATTATTTATTTATTTAATTATTATTTTATTTATTATTAAATTATAATTTTATTTATTACTTTTTATTATTAAATTATTATTTTATTTGTTATTTTTTATTATTAAATTATTATTTTATTTGTTATTTTTTATTATTAAATGAGCATTTTATTTATTTAGTTATTTATATTAAATTTTAATTAAATTATTATTAATTTATATTGTTTATAATTCCTTTTTATCATATTAACATTTGTTTTTATTGTTTACAATAGATGACAGCACGATCGTACAATAGAATTTATTGAAAGTAAAAATAACACTTGCTAATAAATATCTATTCTGTGCTGCCATCTACTGTACAAAAAAAATATTTAGATTTTTAGGTTTTAGAACATTAAGAATTCTAATAAGTATAATAATCTCTCAATAAAATTAATTGTATTGAATAGAAAATTATAAATTTATTAAAAAACAAATGTTTAACATATCTTAATATGCATTTTTTAATCTGAATTTTTCAAGTATATTTCATCCATTTTTTTACATTTACAAACTTTAAAATTATATATATGTATATACTATCAAGACAAAACTGAATTATATTTTTATTCTAGAACAACTGACAGAAATCAGAAAAACAACTTTAGCTCGTGTGCTCTGTGATAACGCAGATTCTGCAGACTTTATGCAACCTTCAGCTATGTACATAACTGATCCGTTTCTGTAAGTTCAGACTATTATCAGAAATTATAGTAAATCTGAAATTAAAGTACATGTTACTTAACATTTTTTACATTTTTAAAGCTATCTTAATTTAAAAAAATTATTTTTAATAGGAATGCGTACCAAACATGTAGTTCTGCTGATATTCCTACAATGGATTTGGCCAAATGGAAGACCTGTAAGTTTTGGAACTCAAATTTCACAATTTCGTAACTGAAGTTGTTTAGTAATTTAAAATTTAAAATTTCCAACAAATATGTATTAGAAACTTTATTAATAAGAATAAATAATAATAATAACTAATAATAAAAAACATTGATGAAAAGTAAATATATTTATATATATAAATTTTTTTTTTTACAGTTTTATTCATCCATAAAGTTATATAAAATTTTAAAATACATATTAAAGAATCTTGAAAATTTCTTATTTCCTGTTTAACATAGTTTATGAAATATTTGATACAAAAATAGGATTTTCCGCTTACACTATTTTTTTTTTTATTTCAATTGTTTTGTACTATTGATAAAAAATGAAATATGTGTTAAAATAAATAATTATCAATATCAGTCAATATATACAAGAGTAGAAATTAAGTTTTTAATCATATAATGTAGAAAATATTCTATATAAAGCGTGTTAATAAATATAAATAAATGAACATGATACAAGCCATCGTTCAAAGATCTTTTATTGAGACAGACTTCAACTTATAGTTACAGCGCATTTTTTATGGTATTGATATTATACAGAAATATCTAGCATATACAGAATACTTAGATCTTTTATTCTTTACTTTTGAATATTTAAGATAATTTTATTCGAGCGGTTTTTTTTTAGTATCTCCTCGTTTTCAAGTATCTGCAACAGTCTTAAAAGATTCATTGTCACGAGCCAAAAGACAAGCTGCAGCGTTAATGGAAAATGAAGAAATAACTATCAATAGAAGTAAGTTACAATTTTTATATACAAAAGTTGTAGCTTCAATCGTCGCTACTATATTTCTAAGATCTCATGCTATATTTATTTACGCTGTAAATTAATTGGAATAATTTATACTTTGTTTAAGCTTTTACAGAATTAAGACAATTAAAATGATACGTATTGAACAGCTAGCTGTAAATACTTATATATTGACTTTTGAATATTTTTATGTTAACTATATCAAACAGAAGCTATTATGTAATAAAATTTATGAATTTTGAATATTTCTGGTTTTTATTTATTTTTTATGAATTTAGAAGAGAAGAATGGTTTTCAGATTTACTTTAAATTTTTAAAAGAATTATTAGTAATCCAAGTACTAGATGAAATATTCATTGAAGACAAAATTTGTATTTAAAAAAAAATTCCATTACTCTCTACTTGATAAATCTAATTAATGAATTCTGCCTACTTTATAAATCTAAACAATGCATTCTGCCCACTTGATAAATTTAAATAATGAATTCTGCCCACTTTGAAAATCTAAACAATGAATTCTCTCACTTGATAAATCTAAACAATGAATTCTCTCTACTTGATAAATCTAAACAATGAATTCTGCTTACTGATAAATCTAAACAATGAATTTTGCCTCCTTGATAAATCTGAAAAATGAAAAAGTATTGAAATATGAAAAATCATGAAAGCATTTTTTAAATATAGTACTCCTTTTTTTATAAATATTTTATGTAAATTTTGAATATATTTTTTAATAATTTGTGTTTTTTGTATATTGTATAAATAACATTTTGATTGTTAAAAAATTTTTTTTCAAAGCAAAAAGTTACAATTCAAATATATTCGATAAATTTTCAAAGTAGTACAACTATCTTCATTAAAAATATAAGGCAGGAAGGGAAATAAATAATCATAAAATGTATACAAATTTCCAGTTTATTCATTTCTAGCTATATATTTATATTTTATGCAAATATTATTTGTATGTTAGTAGTCGAGTAACAAGAAGTACTGCATGTATTGGAAAAAAATTCATGCATAAAGTATTTTTATATTCTTTTCGACAAGTTGATTAAACTTAACTATTTCGGTTTGACGAAAGCAAAAAGAACCTTTCGAATTTAAAGTAAAATTATTAATTTAAAATTTGTTTTCATCCACAGAACAAGGATTGGCTGACAGTAAAGTCCACAAGCAGCTCATTTGAGCTTCTTGAGACCAAAACGCCAAGCACGATTGATTTCAAACCAATCACTCGTTTTAGAATTTGCATCTCAAAGTTTCGCCAACAATTTTATAAGCAGGTAAAAGCATTACAAATTATTAATCAATAGTATAAAGGTAATATTATTTGATTCAAACTGTGATGATTACATACTTTAAATTTTTAATTATTTTTTTTTTGTCGTATTATTAATTATTTAGTTATAAATAATTTGTAACTATTTTTTTCAACGTTTTTGTTTTGCATTAGCATAATTTACCGATAACATAACATATAAGATATATCATATATGATATTGTTATAGGTATATACATAATATAACATAATATATCGTATACGATATTATCATATATGCTATGTTTTGGAATACGCAATTTATTGCTGTGTCTTTGTATTGCATAGCCTGAATTATTTATTTAAATGATTAAGGCAAGATATGACTGACATATTTGATATGCCTAAGCATAAAACATCAAATATCCTGTCATTTCAAAATATTAAATAAAAACAAAAACAAAGAAATTAGGTTGATTCAATCACCATTCTTATGACATTAAGTTTATAGATCAAATTTCAATTGTATTAATTAGATATATTTTTGTTCTGTCTAACATAATTATACAAGGCGAGATTAAAAAAAAAAAAATTCTGACTGATTTTGATATGAGATAACACAACGCATACAAATAACTTGTTTTTAGTGATGTAGTAGCTTTACAATGTATTGGGCGTTGTTATTAAACGCAATATCTGAATAAGAATTTAACACCAATATTAAGTTGTTGACTAAGCTGTCACTACTGAAATTGATGACCAAAAATTGACTCTACGTTTTGTAGTATTTCTCTCTATAGGGGTCGTTTAGTTTTGATAAGATAATGATCTATTTACTTATGCGATTTAAGTTAACTCACTGGAAAAAGTCGAAGGTCAAAAGATCAGATGATCGGGATGACCCCACGATGTCTCTGTATAAGGAAGTATAAAGCTTCGTGGATATACGCCTCAACAATTAAATCGAAACCTTAGCCCTGCAGGCATCATGTTGAAACCGCAGTCAGTTCTGCTTATGCGCCTTCTGTTAAATTCTGGAACAAGGAAGTTCTGTAGCATTGCAATGTCCCAATAACCCCAATATTTCACATTCCATTCCATAATTCCCTAAGAACTGAAATGGCTACCTATCCCCACTCCGCGTGATGCTATTATCCAACAAAAATAAATGTGTTTGGCATGATTTCATTAGAGTAATTTTTATTTATATATTTTTTCAATAATGGCGCATACTAATAATATAAATTACTACATGAAAAGAAAGAGTTTCTTTGAATTTGCAGTATTATTTCATTTAAATATGCTCATTTCATTTAAATTTTACTAAGATTTTGAATCCTTGATAGCCGATGCTATCTAGATAAAAACAAACGATTAATTGCAAAATTGATTCTTTTCCAAAAAGAGGGCAGTATTGTAGAAAAAGCAAAAAATGTGTCATATAATAAATCCTGCCAATTATTCTTTGCCAGATATGAAATTTTCTTAAAAAATCATTTATAAACTTTGTAGACTTACTGTGCAAACATTGAAATTTTACAATATACTAACAATACGAATAACTTTGGTTTTTCATTTAGGACTCAGAGGGACGAAGAAAATGGACTAGCTTTTAATTCCATAGAAGATCTAATGTCAGCTTTACCTAATGTAGATGTAGCTGATCTATTAGACATTCCTAAAGTGTTTGACTGCGATGACCAGACTCTTCCATGCGATCATACTACAAAATTCAGGACAATAACTGGCTGGTGCAATAACCTTAACAACCCTGAATGGGGAAAGAGCATGAGAATATTTTCCAGAATACTCCCACCAATGTATGCGGATGGTATGTAATAAATTAATGCCTTCTATGATACTACATTTTCAGCTAATTTTAAATGGAGCCTTTAGAAGAAGATTATGGTGATTTCGAAGTGAAAAAATAAGACTTTCTTAATAATAAAGTAAATATAAAACTAATGGAAATAAAAGTAAAGTAAAAATATAATTTCATATTTAAATTAGAAGCTTTGAAGTGAATAACGTAGCCTTGATATTTAAATTTCAGAATGAATAAAACATCTTTATTAAAACCAATTTTGTTTGATACATTTATTAGAAAATTAATAAATACATTTATTAAAATTAAAAATTAATAAAATAAAATAAATAATTATACATTTAATAAAAATTAGTAAAATTAACAAAATTAAATTAATAAATTAATAAAAATAAAAATTAATAAAATTAAAAAACTTAAAAATAATTAAAATCGATTTTGTTTGAACGTTTGTTGAAAATTAATAAAATTTATAAATTTAAAAATTAATAAATTTATTAAAAAATAAATAAAACATCTTCATTAAAATCGATTTTTTTTGATACATTTATTAAAAATTAATAAATGTAAAAGTAATTTGTATTAGCAATTTTTAAATTAATAATATTTTTCTTTCATCAAAAATTTGTATTTTTGTATTACACAATCACAATTTGCATGGATGTAATTTTGAAATATCGAATCAAACATATGTTAAAAATTGTGCAATTTCATCTCATATTTCAGATATGAGTGCTCCTAAAGTGAAAGGTCGTTTAGGCTCAATTCTTCCAAGCGGTCGAGTCATATCCACACAGGTACACTATGATGTAGAGGCACCACATGTCAGGTATTCTCTCATGGTGATGCAGTGGGGGCAATTTTTGGATCATGACATTACATTCACTCCAATGAATACTGGTAGGTGAATTTGCCTGTCGAACTGTAAAATAAAAAAAAAATTAAAAATAAGTGAATAATTTTAATTTAAAATTATTGTAATTGTAATTTATTTTAAATAAGGATAATTTGGAGGAAAATATGAGGAAATAATTATTTATTGCTGTTGCATTATCATTTAATTTTAATGTTCATTATTGGAATAACCATTATTAATTATTATTCCTTCATTCATTACTATCATCATCATATTAATAATAATAATTATTCAGTCATTACTATCATCCTCATATTAATAATTATTATTCCTTCATTACTATCATAATATTAATAATTATCATTCATTTGCGTTTTCCCCTCAAAACGCATCAATTATTCAATTACTTTTGCCTTCTTTTTCATCCATGAGATCACAGAGAAACATGCTTTACCCAAAATTTATAACAATTAAATAAAGATATTCATAATTGTTTTTAAAATGAAAATTTTTAATAATATATCGTTTCCTGATAATATATCTTTTAATAAAAATGATCTATAGTTATTGGGGATAATTTTTAAATGTAATTTCATGTATCATACACGTTATTATATAAGGAACAAGAATTCTATACCTGGATCCTTGGCTGAGTGACAACATACACCGTAGGTGAGCATTAGGCTGAGGTTCAATCTGCTGGTGGCTTTGTTGTTTCAAGGTTTCAAGAAAACCCGAAGTGACTTGATGGCTTTGATGTCCAGCATCTTGCCTCGTTAGTCGGACTACCTGGTGGGAGTTTTCTCAGTTTTCTCCCATAAAGAAACACCAAATGCGGGGTAGTTACCCCTAAAAGTCCTCCCGGATGTCACTACTCTCCTTCTTCAGCGACACTGAGCCAAGTCACACTTCTACCTACGGTGCTCCATCATAACAGAAGCTTCCACTTTCACTCCATCCATGAGTAGACTACATGAGATATCCGTCCCGCACTTCAGGACACTGAGGATTAAACACATAACATTTGAATGTTACTTAAGTACATTTCATATATATACACACACACACATATATTTTATTATGTTAAAACATATATATAACGTAAATAAAAACTATTAAGTTTATTGAAAAATAGATGTTAATTTATTAAACATTTTAATAAATGTGTTTTCTAGAGTAAATAAATTCAGTTTCAAGACTTAACTTCCAAATAAATATTTAAAAAAATGTTTTTTTTTTCATGTTTTGTTTGAATATTTCTTGTATTCCGTATGCTTATTAATGCATTTTTGTTTAATAGAGTTTAATTGCAAAACACTATTTACTCTGAAAATTTATTTATTACGCTAATTTGATATCATTCAAAATAGTCTATCACATAAATTTATTCTATTTTTTATTCATATAGCTAACGGTAAACCACTGGACTGCTCCGATTGTGAATCTGCCACCTTAGTGCATCCCGAATGTTTACCAATTACTGTTCCTGCTGATGATCCTTACTATCCACCCATCAATAGGACTACAGGGCGACCCCACATGTATATCGTTTGTTCGGTCCTTGCAGGTCAATTGACACTTGGTAGGTATTTATATTAAAATAGATATCTCTGTATTTTTAGTCAGAGAATTCAATTAGTCTAGATTTTTAGATTTTTCATTTAGTCTAGATTTATCTAGATTTTAAAGCAGAATTTAAATTTAGAGCTTTGAGGTATCATTGAGAACTATATTTATATAATAAATCTCTCCAACAGAAAAGAAAAACTCAATTTCTTCTGAAACATTTTTAGCTAACTAAAATTTTAGACAAATTTAATTTTGAAATTGATATCTGATACCCTAAGGTGATGAGTTGAATTGTATACTGAATAAAAGTAATAATAAAATCTAATATTTAAATAAATAAATAAAACCTATAGAATGGCGCGTATATATTTTCTTGTACATATAAATACTGTTTTAAAACATTTTGTTCATTTGATTTTAAGAATTAAATCCCATGTCTCAATGTAATATTAGCATATTTAGTGCTTAAGCATTTTTATATACATTGTAATAAAAAAATTGAGCAAATTTTTTTGGATTTTTTTCTTAATAAAACAAATATTTTGTAAAATTAAGTTCCTTTGAAAATTATCAATAAACTATTTGTCGATTTTTTGTTTTCTTTTAAACAAAATACTTGCAGCACCAATAATGTTAATATTTTTAATTAAAAAATATGAATAGAAATATTTTCCTATAAAATAAAGCTTTTTTTTATTATTCATCCTATAAAAATAATTTAAACGAGCATACGTTTACATTAATTTTTTTTATTCATCAGTCGTTTACCTGTTTTTTCATCGATAGGCAATATTGGTTTTTAAGGTGGTAACGTAATAGTTGATGGTTTATTACGGTCTTTCAAACATTGTAGATTTACATGCTCTATCAATGATCTCATTTTTAAAGAGGCTTTTTGATTATTTCTTTCTTAAGAAGTAAACGTGAATAAATTCTTTTAAAATCAATAAATAGTCGATTTTCGTTTCTAACGTCACATCAGATACAATGAAGCACCTATATTGAATATTATTATAGTACTTACAATGAACATTATTATAGCAAGCTCAACTATAAGGAATAAATAATATCTAAATGAATTTTATTATGCCTCAAATGAACATTATAATCATAAAGAATATTTTCAATGTAGCACCTATACTGAATATTTAATGAATATTATTATATCACCTATAATGAATATTTTCGATGTAGCACCTATATTAATATTTAATGAATTTCATCCTCTAAAGAAGGAATACCAGGTTAAAATAACTTGCCTTTCAATATCTGATGGTTTATTCACCAAATTCTTGACATTCAAAAATAAAATATTTTTTAAATATCATTTGTTTTTGCTTTCAGGTCGACGAGAACAGCTGAATCAAGTAACGGCGTTTGTGGATGCTTCTAACGTTTATGGATCTGATAGATGCGAAGCTCGCATGCTGAGAACTTTTGGTTGGGGCAAGCTCAACGTAACGAGACATCCAAATGGAGCTAAGGATCTTCTGCCTCAAACTAGTAATCATAAAGATTGTGTGGCACCTTCTCTCGCTTTGAAGCTGGTAATCAGATTATATGTTTTAAATTTTACATGAAATTCACCAAATTCTGTTGCTCCATATATAAATGGTGAAATTAACTACGTTGTAACCAAAAATTTGTAAGTTTCTGTTAATGCATTTTTTCGAACGAATAACACTTTTGAAATTCACTAAAAATTATCTTTTAACAAAACCTATTGTTCAACAGAATTTTTTTTCACTTATTTTTATAATAAAAGACATATAATTTGCCAAAACTGACAAATAAAATAAAATTTTTGGATTCTTTAAAAACAAAGTAAAAGCTGAAGCTTTATTTTTCTATACGAACTTGTTAAATGAAATAATGCTCCCTATTAAATTTAATATTTTCCCAGATAGGTTATATCTTTTGTTATGATGAACTCAAAATGTTTTTCTATACAAGAATTCTTTCCTCATTTTCAAATAGGGGATAACAGAGCAAGTGAACAGCCTGCTTTAGCTGCCATGCATACAATATTCATGAGAGAACATAACAGGATAGTAACAGACTTGCAAAGGATCAATCCCCATTGGAGTGATGAAATGCTATACCAGCATGGTGAGTTTTAGATTTTCTCAAAATGTATTTGATTAAAATAACATAAAATGTATTTTAATTGAATAAAAGATTGCTATAAAATAATTTGAATGATTAAACATAAAAGATTATATACTCCAATTATTTTGTAGGACGACGTATCTTTCAGGCATCATGCAGCATATTACATACAGCGAGTTTACTTCAAGAGTCTTGGGGAAGAGTTTTGCAAACAAATACGATTTACATTCTCAAGTGGAGGGATATTTTGAAGGTTATGATCCAAATGTGATCCCTCTATTTTCAATGAGTTCGCGGCAGCAGCTTTCCGATTTGGCCACAGTCTTCTGAAGCCAGTTTTTGCCAGATTAGACAAAGGATATCGAGTTCTCAGCGAGCCTTTGAGTCTGAGGAAAAGTTTCTTCAACTCTGACATGCTGTATGCCCGTGAGTATAAGAACTTGTTTTAGATGCCCATTTTTTATTGTGTAATTTTTTTTATTTCCAATGGCGCATACAAAAGACACAACTGGAGACATGTAGAACAAAACAAACAGAACAGAACAAAACAATATAAAATAGCAAATGGCAACAGAAGAAAAGTCTATGGATCCAACAAGACACAACTGAGCCAAACAGAACAAAATAGAAGAACCAAATTATTGTAGGCCCATAGACTTTTCTTCTGTTGCCATTTGCTATTTTATATTGTTTTGTTCTGTTTGTTTTGTTCCAGTTGTGTCTTTTTCTACCAACCATTGGAAATGATAAAAAAAAATTATATTTTAGATTGTATTTATTTATATTTTATTTTGTATTTATTATTATTTATATTTTATACTGCATATATTTTATACTGTATAATACAATAATTATGCTGTATAATATAATGCAAATAATTATTGTGTAATTATTATTATTTTTTCAAGTTCGTAAAATCAATGCAAACATTAATTTTAATGATAATATTAGTTTTGTTGGAATAAAATCTTGGAAATAAAATTTATATTTAAAGTAAATTTTATGAAATGTACTGATGTTTCATTGTGAGATTAAATTTTGGTATTTATTTTGATTTTCAAGTGAATTGACCTCAAACAAATAATACACAATAATTACTTAGAATATAACAATAATAACTTAAAATATAACAGTAATAACTTACAATACTTTTTATTTTACTCAATATAGCGTAAATTTTACAATGATAATCGCAGTTTTACAATGCAAGAACATTTGGCAGGAGAATTCAAATAAATCATCAGACTTCCACATGCATGCTGTATTTTTTTTAATAAACAAAAATAAATTAATAGAATTTATTTTTAAAAAAGACATTATGTGTTAAGATTTTGCGAACGATAGAAATACCAGTTTTTGAGATTTTTAATATGAAATTCTTAATCCAGAAATATTAAGAGATAAGTTAAGAATATTTTGACTTTGTGACGTAGTTTACTCTAAATTAACAAAATATAAATTCTATGAATATAGTTTATATAATTCTTTTCATTACATGCCCACTATCATATTAGAGTATTTTATTATTAAAATATATATTTTTCTATTGTATTAAAATATCACATAATTATCATTTTTAAATACAAAAGACAATGTATGTGTTTCCCATCACTCTGGGTTTTCTGGAATTTTGTCATGCTTGCCTTTTTACTTTGAATTAGAGGTCCTATTATTTCTTTGATTTAAAAATTGTCTTATACTTAAAATTAAAACCATATGGTAATTCATAGAATACTATTGGTTAATATGATAAACTCATGTTTGTGAAAATTGCAACACCATGAAGAACTTACGCGAGTGAGCTGAAATTTTCAGGAAATGCAAATTAGTGCATGATATGCAAATGATTAGAATTTCAAATCCGTAGCGCATGCGTATGCTGAGAAGCGCCCTCTGAATGGCGGATGGATCCGAATAAATAGACGGCTGTAGCGAGGCGTGTATGGTTATCGGGGGTTATCTGCTAGTGGTAAACGTTAGCTCAATCGTTACTTATGCCTCTTCGACGAAAGAGAGCGAGATTTGAACAACTTACAGAGTTTGAACGGGGGAGAATCATCGGCCTTCGTGAAGCTGGATTTTCTTATTGTGCAGTAGCCGCTCGTGTGCAGCGTAACAGCAGCACAGTGATGCGTCTTTGGAAGCAGTGGACGGACGAGTGTCGGACAACTCGGAAATCCGGGAGTGGACCCCGAAATGTGACGTCAGCTCGCGATGATAGACACCTGGTCCGCATGGCGCTGACGGACCGTACAGCTTCCTTAGACAATTGGCAGCACAGTGGTCAATAGCTACAGGTGTTTCATTGTGTGCTTCATCGATTCGTAGACGTCTGCTGCAGCGTGGACTGCGCGCAAGGACTCCTTTATACAGGATCCCTCTCACGCTAAGCCATCGCCGCCTGCGACTACAATGGGCCGCTCAGCATAGAGACTGGCGTGCTGATTGGCAGCATGTTGTGTTTTCTGACGAATCCCGCTTTAATTTGTGGTACCATGATGGCCGCATTCGTGTCAGACGCTATGGCGGTGAACGCCACCTTCCGGAGTGCATTATCGAACGCCGCAGTGGACGAACACTCGGAGTTATGGTCTGGGGTGCCATAGCATATCATGGACGATCTGAATTGCTAAGAATTGTGGGCAATCTGAACAGCAACCGGTACATCAGTGATGTTCTACAGCCCCAAGCTGTTCCCTTCCTTCAAAGCTTGCCAGGCGCTGTATTTCAACAGGACAATGCCCGCCCTCATATCGCTAGGACTGTTCAATCCTTCTTTGCATTGCGGCAAGTACAGCTTCTTCCTTGGCCTGCGTATTCCCCGGATATGTCGCTGATTGAACATGTGTGGGATTTCGTTGGTCGGCATCTCGCTTGTGATCCTCGTCCTGTTGCTTCTGCAGACGAACTTTGGGTGCGCATACAGACAATATGGAATGCTCTTCCTCAGGCAGACATTCAAAATTTGTTTGACTCCATGGCACATCGTGTAGCAGCACTTATTGCGGCGCGTGGTGGCTACACAAAATACTGATTCCGATCTCTTGTTATTGTTTGTTTGATTTGAACATTTAATCATTTATTTGTACCACTACCACTCAATTGTGTATTAAATTTCATTCAATTATGACGATTTCTTCATGGTGTTGCAATTTTCACAAACATGAGTTTACATTTGAACGAATATGTCTGTTTGCATAATGAACAAGAAAGCAGTATATTGGAAAAAAGGGACCACATAATTTTATAAACAAAGTATCAAACATTTAAGCAAAATAAATAAAAAATAATAAATAAATAAAATAAATATATAAATTAAAATAAATAAAATAAAAATAAATAAAATAAATAAATATAAAAATAAAAATAAAATAAATAAATAAAATAAAATACAATAAATAATAAGTAAATAAAATTAAATAATAAGTAAATAAATAATAAAAACATATATAGATTAGCATTAAATATGTATAGTAAAAGAAGTTGGTAGCGTGTGTCCAAGCTCAAACATCAAATGCCTTTATAGTTTTTTAACCTCTTGTTATTTTTAGATTTAACTTTTTTTACTACACAAATAAATCATATATCTGATCTTAATTTATCATTTATTTCACAAAAACTCCAACACTAATTTTACTTTAAATTATAATGTTCATATGCACCAAAAGTTACTTTTTTTCTTTCAGCTAATGCTATTGATCATATTTTGAGAGGATTAGCTACGAGCAGCATGGAAACTTTAGATCACTCAATAACAGCAGAAGTGACCAATCACTTGTTCGAAAACAAACACGTGCCCTTTTCTGAATGGACTTGGCTGCTTTGAATTTACAAAGGGCAAGGGATCATGGGATACCAGGATATAATGAGTACAGACAATTTTGCAATTTGACCAAAGCAAAGTCATTTGATGATTTAGTAAAGGAAATTCCCTCTCATATCGTAGAAAGGCTGAAAAAAATATACAAGTAAGATCAAAATATGATTCTTATTAATAGTTCTTAATTCTAAAAAGAAACGGGAGCATATAATTAGGATTTATGTAATATATATATTAGATTTTTAACGTTTTTTAATAAGAAGTAATATATTCGTTAATGTTCAAAATTTTTTCATACACAAAGTATATTCTTTTTTGTTATGGTTAGCATATTGCCTTCGAGACAATGGTTTATGCTATTATGGTTAAATTAAGGAACAATCATTAATTACTATTTGCAATATTTATTTTAATTATTCTGCAAAAGTAGCTGTTATGGAATTAATTTTAATGAAATTACCCGCCAATGCTTTTAATTGAATTAATAGTTACTTTATTATATTTGAATTGCCATTTTTGCCATTGTAATATAAAGTGGCACTTAGGAATGGTAATAGCAACATACAATTAGAAAATATAATATTTAATACATTTAAGAACAAATAATTATAGATTCGTGGAAAGATTCCACTTCTAGACCGAAAACTGAAACTTCGGCTACGCGCAGGGGTCCGCCAAATATACTTCCTCTCCTGGTGAGAGTCTGTAGGCCAACTAACCCCTTTCTCCTGAACGCCACAGGGTGGCGCTCTTTCCAGTGTGTAGGAGAAAGCATGGTTACAGTAGCGCCAATGTCCATAACAGCGACATTTAACAAGTATACATATTACTGAAACTGAAATAAATCTCCTTGGTTGGTTTCATTATTTTTAAATATAATTAAACTATCAAAAAAAATTAAGCTTTCATTTACTGGATAATGTAAGAAATGTGGATTGCAGAAAATATTATTTAATTTTTTTTATTTTATGCTAATTGCTTGCAATTTTTATTGCAGCCATATTGACGACATTGATCTATTTTCTGAGGCTTAGCTGAAAAGCTTTGCATGGAGGTTTGGTTGGTCCAACATTTGGTTGTATTATTGCAAAACAATTCTCTCTTTTGAAGAAATGTGATAGATTTTGGTACGAAACATCTAATCCTTTACTGAGATTTACTGAAGGTAAGAATTCAAAAATAACCTGCCCTTGATGGAATATTTATTGCATAGACTAATCGTTGCCTATTACAGATTAATCGAAAGTTACTTAACTGTGATTTTGTCAGAGGATTGTGAGATTGCAGAGAGGTTGTGAGATTAAAGTTGTGAGATTGCATAAATATGTTTATGATTTTTGTAATAATCGAAGAATTGCTGGGAATCGATTGGTTTTACACTGGAATAACTTTTTAGAGCTCCATTTAATCATTATTTCAATACCTAGAATTATATTACATCGATGGAAACCTTTTTAAATCTTATCCTTTAATCTTTTAAATTTAGGTAGTAAATTTGAGTGTATCGTATAAAAACTACTTATTGACTTTAAATAAACAGAGCATTTGGGGATTAGTATCTATAATCTAATAAAGTATTTTTTAATTATTATTATTATTATTTTTGCTTGGTTCTAAAAAGAAAGATTTTATCTCACATACCTTACTGCTCTACTCTATACCTCCATTGTATATCTTACATTATATCTATCTATCTAAATATATATTGTTTTTGTCGTCTCACAATCGCCATCAAGTTAACTATTTTTCAAAGTATTGACGACAAAATATCGAACTCTCGTTCTCTTGCATGCTAGATACCTTGTCACATACCTTATATAACGATAATTCTGATTCTACCATTGGGCCACAAGTATACGGGTATTAATATATTTAAAATGAAGAAACATAATTGAACACATTACATTTATCATGCACATTATAACAGCGCCTTGTGTAAATGCATTGTTTTTATTCAACCTTAATATCTGCATTTTTTCTGATAAAAATTTGCCTTTTTTTTAGGTCAACTGACAGAAATTCGAAAATCCACCTTATCCAAAATATTATGCGATAATTCTGATTCTATTGAAAGTATACAACGTTCAGCTTTTGATCTCCCGGATCCCTTTATGTAAGTATCTTTATTCAGTTCATTTTAGTTTTATTTGGCTATTATATTATATGTGACTAAATGTTTAGTAACATTTTTAAAAGAAAATTACAATATATGAATAGCTATGATTTGTTAAGAAAAAAATAAATACTAAAAATGCAAAAGATCTAATTTCATTTGTGATATCCAAGAAAACATTGAGTTGTAAAAGTCATCATGAATTCGAAGCTATGTTAATTATATCTACTAGCTACAACTACAACTTTGGTAAATTGTTGTATGATAACGTTTTTTCCAAGCAGTTATTTGGTTGAACACATATTGAATTTCATATTATTCTTGCAAATAATATTTCATAAATCATACATTAAGATATACAATATTTTATGTATCTTGAAGATACATAATATGAAGATATATAATGAAGATACATAATGAAGATATACAATATTTTATGTATTTTCATCATACATAATCATAAAATTCATCTTTAATCGCAATCATTTATTCTTTTTAATCCCATAATCCTAATAATCATCTTTAATCATAATCCTTTGACCTTTTTAATCCCATAATCCTAATAATCATCTTTAATCATAATCATTTAATCTTTTTAATCCCATAATCCTAATCTTTTAGCCAAAATCCTTTAATCTTTTTATACCATAATCCTAAAATCATCTTTAATCATAATCATTTAATCTTTTTTAATCCCATAATCATAATAATCATCTTTAATAATCATTTAATCTTTTTAATCCCATAATCATAATAATCATCTTTAACCAAAATCCTTTAATCTTTTAATGCCATGATCCTAATAATTATCTTTAATCATAATAATTTTTAATCATACATAAGATTTTACAGTTTAATGTATGAAGATGTTAAATTAAAAACTATTTTAGGGATGATTTTAAACATGAAAATTCACTTACTGTGATCTCCTGCTCAAAATATTTATAATAAATAGAAAATTAAGGCAGATTTTACGAGCATTAGAATAATAAAATTAACAGGTATTAGAATTATTTTTAAATAAATTCGCTACACTAAATAGTCAGTCAATCCATAATATTGCAGAACCAAGTGAAATAAAGTTAACAAACTATATAACATTTAAAAACTGTTTTTGTTGTATTTTTTCCCTCTTAGGAATCCACGAGTTTCTTGCTCTAGTCTTCAAAGCGTTGATCTTGAACAATGGAAAGAAAGAATTTCGTGCACAGTCGGAAGAGTCACCATTGATGTCGGTTCTGCTGATAGAATTTCACCTTGTGTCATGTGTACATGTACAAAAGAAGGAGTAAGTAAATTTTCTAGCTCTTAAAACGTTTTTCTGTGCTCATAAAATTCTATAAAAATGAAAACAATGATTTTTAAATAATTGTATGAAAAAAAAAAAAAAAAACGATTTTAAAATATCTTTCTATTTTCATGAATTTTTTTAAAAATGAAAACAATCCATAACATAAAACAGTATTTATGCATTTGGACAATTATCAATAAATATTAATTTTGCTATTTGTGAAACATTCAATCTTGTCTCCATTTATCAGCTTTACTGACAATTTTTATTTTGGCAAGATTTTGTTTTTGTTTAAATTATGTGCATACAGTGACACATATCTACTCTAAATGTTTATTTATAATAAATTAATATTACGTATTTATTAGCAAATCTAAATAAACTTTTAGGTAGTGGGTAAAATGTGGAAAGCTACATTAAAAAATACAAAACTGTCCACAAAATTTTAATTCATTCACATTTGAAATTTTTGCAAATATTTAATAATCATCTAATTCCATTTTTAATTATTTTTATTGGTGTTCATTTTAAATGAATTTGCATATGAGCTATTTTATTTGTAATATCTTATAATATAATATTATTATATTTGGAAAAGAGATTTAATTAATGATTTTAATTAGACATTAGTGTCCCTTTTCCATATTTATAACAAAATAGACGATAATATACAATATTTTCGTAATTTTTAAATTTTTGCGAAAAGTTTTTAATTTATTTAAACGCAAATGAAAATCTTAAAACATTAAAAATGTCATTATGTGAATACATGGTGAATATGATGAAATGAAATGGATCAAATATTGCAGTGTTACAAACTAACAATCTAATTACATTTTACATATAAAATAATGTTTTTGATTATTTATAAATTTAAAAATCGGTTGTTCTTGACATTATTGAATTAATTTCCTGATGGCAACCAGATCAACTTAATGAATTTTATTAAATTGAACATAAAAAAAAAAATTCTAAAAAAAAAATTCTTCATTTTTCTCTCTAAAGTAGAAAAAATATATTTAATTATTGATCATAACCTTCCATATTTTTACTTTATTCAATAACTCAATACTTTGATAATATATCTGATAATAATCAAAGATTATCCTTTATATTCTAATGTAACTGAGATTTCCAAACTTCTTTATTCTTCCTTCTAACAGCCCATTTGTCAATCCCTGAGAATCAACAACTGCTTCCATCTAGCCTCTACTTTCTCAAAGAATCTGTGCTAGCAGATCATGTATGCAAAGTGCAATGTGCTTATGCTTTTAGAGCTTTCCCTCAAGTAGATATTGCAAGAATGGTAGGATTCTGAATAGTGGGACAAGAAATATTTTGGGATTCAGCACATAACATTCACTAAGAATCAGAACAAAGAATAAATATCTTTTGTCAATCCATGGAAGTCTCATCAGATGATTTCGTGAATTGTTATATGTAAATAAGGGATTAACACAGAAATGAGTGGTTAGTAATTTGTTATGGACCTGTAAATTATTGTGATATACGTGTAAAAAATTATATGTTCAGTGCTTCCACGTTTTCATAGTGTAAACTTTTTCAAGTGCTAAATTGAAAAAGTATGTTATATGCTCGCTTTTTGTTTATTAATTTAATCATGTAATATTATCTTTGTCTGCTGATTTTCTTTTACATGTAGTTGCATAGCTTTTACATTAAAATCCATTAAATTATACTGACAGGCATTAAAATCATCTTAAGTTTTGCATTTAGTATATTTTTTTTCTGTACTTCTACTAAATTATTTGAGTAATATTTCAGAGCTTATGTTATTTTATGTATTTATGAGTTAACCTGTTAACATTTTGCTTATTATTTTTTATATTTATTACAGTTAATTTTATTTCTTATCTTCAATGACTTTTTAATAAAAAATATTTATCCATGGATAAATATAATGCACTTTTTTTCATATTATCTGAAAGCAAGAAGGTATTTAACTATTCATGCAAGTTATGTTTAAATATATTTTTCTATCTTATAACCTAATCATTGAATCTTATAAAGAAAGTGTTTTATTTAATATATATACACATAAAATTTTTTGGTGATTTTAGAGCTCTTGGCAATAATTTTTTCATTCATGGAATAAATTTTGTAGTGATTATAAATGCTATTATGAGCAAACAAATTTATTTGATGCAAAAAATCATTTCTATAATCAAGATTACCATACACAGCACTTTCAAATGAAGTATAATGATATTTGTTGTACAATTTATACATCGAGTATAAATCTTTGTAAATAATATAAAATAACTTTCCATTATAAAAATTAATTTACTAGCTTTTATTTAAAAACTAATTAATGGTTATCATCTAAATAAATGTAAATATAATAAATTGTCATTTAATTACCATAAAACATAAAAAAAACTACATATATAATTATTGTTGCTATTTATTGCTTATTTATGCAAAATTTTGCATTGAAAATGCATGTCATTAATTACATAAGTAAAGGAGACAATTTCAGCTTGTTGAAAAGTTTGTTTATAGTGACTGTCATAGCTTTATGTGTATTGTATTTTCGTAAAAATAAAAAGTATTTATCATTTTTATAGTGTTATTATTTCAGAAGTATACCAATAATGTTTAACTAATAAGCCAATATTGTTGGAAAGTGTGGAATGTTAAATTTATTATTAGTCATTTGCTTCGAAATTACATGATATTGAATTTCACTTTTATCATTTACTGGCATATAAGATCTGTGCTCTTTATGTCTCTCAGATAGGTCTTCTTATAGTCACCATGGTTCATGCATTTAACAGCTTCAAGATCTTGATGTTGAGGATGAGAACCCGAAATTAACTTATCTTTTAAGGGCAACAAACTACAGTCGCACTTGAAAAGATTATCTACAAGAAAAATGTATAGTTTATTTTTATTGCAATATTTTTTTTTTCGGATTCTTAAAAATAATCTTTTTTTACTAAATAATATTAACAAAAAATTAAAATGAGTGATACAAATTATATTTCTACAGTTTTAAAGATAATTTTATGATTCCATTTGTTGATTTATTACGCTATCCTTTTAACATGGTACAAAGAAATTTGTATGAATAACAGTCATTAAAGAGTGATTAATTTAATTATAAATGCCAAAAACTTTAAAGAAATAAAACTTATAAAATAATTTTTTTAAAAATGTTCTGTATTATTATGCATTTCGATTTAAAGTGAAGTTAAAGGGAATAATATGACTATCTTTTAAGATAATTATATACTGTATATCATCCTTGACTAGACACTTTCCAACATTTTTAGAACGCAATATACTCTAAAGAACACTCTATACTAATTTTTATAAAAGTTTTCCTTAAATTTACTTTCCTCATTTTTTTTCCTTCTAAGTAGAAGGCATAAATGTGGAAAGTAATTTATAAACAGGAAATTAGAACCCATCTGAAAATTTGATCTTCAAAAACAAATTTAAGATATATGTCATTGCATAGCTTTAATTTTTCGTAAAGCATTGCCATAAAAATTTTTGCTGTGTTAATTTATAACATTATTTAATTCTCAAAAATATAAGTTTTTTAAAAAAATTTCCATATTTCGTAAACATAGGCAGGAATTTGGTAAAAAGTTCTTATAAAACAGGACCATATGCAGTAATTAAAAGGATTGCGATTTCAGTTTTGCTTTTATGTTTTGAATTATAGAAAAATATTTAAGAATAATACTTTATAAATTATATTGTTACTTAAAAATTTAAAAAAAAAAAAAGAAAATTCAACTAATTTCAATATCATCAGAGATATGGTAAGTGAACGTATTATTTAAAGAAAAAGAACTTTTAAAATGCAATTGAATCACGCAGAGATTACTGTAAACGTATCCTCAAAGTATGTATTCCATTATTGCTTCAAGAATTTTACCAACTGATTGTTGGGTATTCGAAGATCAAATATGAATCTAATTCGAAGAAATAAAATAAAATTTGTATAATAGAAAGCAAGTTTGATGTAGTTGTAGTCGAATCGTATTATCACAAGTTGCTTATATAAATATGAATTCATAAGTTTACACAAATGATAATAAGTTTAAAAACTTTATTTTCAAATTCTAATACGTCTGTAGCAAAGAAAGTTTTATGTATAAAAATACAGAGTTATTATAATTAAAGCCCTACTTTCAAAATGCTGTAAAAAATAAGAATCACTTTGTCACAATGAGTTCAAATTTGAACTGAAGATACTTAAAAGGAGAATGGTAAGGCATAAAAAAAAAGTGTCAAAATGTATTAATAGATGAGGCTGTAAGCGCCATAAATAAAGTGAATTCGGCTCCCAGTGATATTTTGAATCGAAATGACAATGGCATGAGTTGCACATTAAAACCAACTGTAGTGTTTCATGTGTTTGATTGTTTCGGTGTTTTGACGGAAAAAATGACTTCCAAGTCATTCAACAGTTGTGTCACTATGAGTGGAAAGCCCATCCACTACAGTAAGGCCATACCAAATTGGATGGAAAAAATCGGTGGAACTTTGTTTGGAACTTTTTTTTGATGTCATACTGTTTCCCCGTTCTTCAAATATCTTCATTTCAAATTTGAACTTATTGTGACGAGTGGTTCTTTTTTACAGCATTTTGAAAGTGGGATTTTAATTATAATCACCCTGTATGTCATATAAGAAGTTTATAGTAGACAAAATGTGATAAAAATTGAAATATAATAAATGATCTAACATGTTTCCTTATCAGTAAAAATTATGATTAAATGACTTTATGTTATATATGAGAAATATATACTATTCAAAAGTTTTCTTACCGCTGATGTAGAAAAACTGCAGTTGGCTCCATACTGAATCAAAAACAACATTTTCAAATGTTTTGAATTCATTGTGGGAGAAATCTAAATATTTTAATGCTGGCATATTCTCAAACATGTCTTCATTTAGAGTGAAAAGTTGATTATCTCTGTAAAGGGAATAAAAGTTAAATTGAAATAAATTGAATATTAAATGAGTATAATATACTGATATAACAATGGTAATAAATTTAGGTTTTAGTTATTAATTTTAATCTATTTTTTTTTCGAAAAAAAGTAGCAAAATTAGAAGTAATGAATATCCTTAGAATTTAACTACAGATATGATTTATTTTCAATTTCTCGTGAATGCTATAGCCTGCAATTATGTCTTTATATCTGAATCTTTTGTCAAACTTTCTTCACTTTTATGCGAGGTTAAGTATTTTTAAGCAAGGTTAAGTTTTATGTTTATTTAGTTTATGCTTATAATTATATAAATGATTATGTTAGAGTTGAAATGTTTTAATATTTAAGTATATATTATTAATTCTATTTTATGTGCTTTTATTTTATCATCATACTTGCTGAAAATTTCTTTTTTAGCTTCAAACTGAGAGAAACTTGTATCTATAATTAATAAATAGATTATTGTTCATTATACATTAGCTTGAAAGTCTTGCATGAATTATTCTCCTTTAATATAATTATAAAAATTATCTCATAACTGCTATAAAGAATTTGTATTGCCGATATTTGAAAGCAACTTAATATTAAATCATTTCCTATCTCTTAACAATTCGAATATTATGAGATATGTTTTAAATACTGTATAAATCCAAAATATTTATTAATGCATTGAATATCAAAGATTTGACTTGATATCACACCCATTTCTCCAAATATACATTTTTGTTTTCCATCTATGTATGCCACTAACGATCCACTGTCATGAAGGGAAAATAAGGCTTTTCAGGCAGGCGTTCATGAATAGCTGCTTCGCATTTGCATGTATGGAAGAAACCTCAGAAAACTCCTCTCCAGAGAGTCTAACTACCGACGTTTATTTAAGCTGTCAGAATCACTATTGAATCTTCTTAATTCTGAAGGTAATGACCGGAATAAACATCGCCAGTAAATTTGAACTTGACATCTCATGCATGTTATCTGTGCGCTTTATTATTAGGTGACGAATGAAGCTCCATATATAATCGCAATTTCATTAATTCATAAACTATTTAGTATGTTGAAATCCATAATGACTGGCAAGATATCAGTGTACTTTAAGTGACGAAGCAGCTTTGAAGGGCAAAAAGTCAACTCTATTAGTAAATTTAGTAATTTAGTTTTAAATATTAATGTGACAAATGTGTGTGCCATATCATAAAGGAATTGGTAATCTAGAATTGATATTATTATGTCATATTTATTTTGAGCCTAAAGTTTATGTTTAAATAGCTAAGATTTATTTAATTTAAAAATAGTATCTTCAATTTCCTACTAATGATGCATGTACATATTGGTAATTTTTTTATTCTCACTTGTGAATAGGGACAATAATTTTTAAAGAATAACGAAACTTTAAATGAGATAAAATCGTAATGTTATTTTCTATGCATCTACTGATTAAATCGGTTTATATTTAAAATACTGAATATTATTATTTTTGACATAAATCAAATTTAAACACATAAGTTCTAATAGGTTTTTCCATCTTTTTAGGAAATGAAACCCAATTTAAAATCAGCAAATACTAACAATTAGCGATTACGTTATTTATAGAATTTACCCAAACTGCTTTAAGAGAGGCATATTTAACATTTTTATTACATTGTACTAGTAATACGTAATTTTATGTAGCTTCTACCAACTTTGTTAATGCTTTCATTGCTAAAATACTGGACATTTGCCAAATAGCAACATATAAAAAGAAAAGAAAATTTACATAAATTACTGAATTAAAAATCTCATGAAACTATGTTTAATATCTATGAGTTATAACTGTTGACAACAATTTGTGGTTTTAAAATTAACCACAATTTTACATTTTGATATTAAAATGCATATTACCTGAAATTTATCTTCTCTAAACGAGGAGCTGGGTTCGGAAACATGGTTCTCACTAAATAAGGTAGCATATTTCCTGCAAAATCTACTTCTTTAAGATTTGTTAATTCTGGAAAGGCTTGTGGATGGATTCTGTATACCCTACTGTAGGATGCTGTAATGCTCTCTAATGAACCACCTCCAATTTCTGCAAAGATATGTCCAATAAAATCAATAGGCGATTGAACTATTTCGAATTTCTTCAGATTCTTCAAGTTCTTTACTTCAGGCCAGTACCATTTAGAAGGATCTCGAGTAGAATGAACGTAAATTTCTTCCAGCGAATCATCAAGTCCTTCAAATGGAGATGGTGTAGCATTTTTAATAGAGTACAGATTTTCTAATGTACTGTCTACTAAATAGATTCGTTTCACTGAAACACCTTTGAATAGCCCAGCAGGCAGGAAAGGAAGCTGGACTTGGATAAGCTTTAAGAAATCTATGTCATATCCACGGTATCTTTGGATTTCGTTAAGTAAGGTCTGTGGATTCGTCACAAATCTACATTCAACTTTGGTACCTTTTCCTTCATAGAGGATACCATCAGAGCATTGGCATTGACTTCCAGATTCTTTAGGTGGGCATCGTGCCCAGGAGACACCAACTCCTAATAATACAAGAAGAACTAAGGCTGAAGTCTTCATCTTTGTCCGTCTAAAAAAAATAATTGCGATTAATAAGAGTCAGTTTGGCAAAAATAATAAAGCTGAAAATTAAAATATTAATAAATCTTATTGGATATAAAGCATATTTTTGTTAATTTAGTAATAATGAATATATTAAGTGATATATGTAGCTGTGCTGTTGAAACTTACTTTTGATTTCCCAAAAAAAAAGAGATATGAAAAATCAAAAAACGAACTTTTATAATCTTTCCGCACGTGAAAAATAAACAACTGTTTCTTTCCCAACAACTTTCTTGATAGAGAGAGATAACGAAATTATTTCGATATTCTCTTTATTTCCGATATCTTATATATTCCACATAACTGATTTAGTGACCTTCATTGCTTGACTAGAAATGTAATTTTTTTATGTGTGTGTATGACTGTGTTGTAAATTTATGTTCCAAATTAGATCTATAAATTTTCAATAGTACTATAGTACAATAGCATTTTCAATAGTACTATAGTACAATAGCATTTTCAATAGTACTATAGTACAATAGCATTTTCAATAGTACTATAGTACAATAGCATTTTCAATACTATAAATTTGAAATAAACTATGTAATAAATTTAATTTGTAATATAAAAGGTAATTTTTTATAAAGGAGGTAGATAAGATTGGTAAATATATTTTATTGAAAGATTTGTACTATTGTTATTAGTATCTCGCCCAAGATGATGGGAAAATATAATAAAAAAATCATTCTTTAAATGTAAGAAAATTCAACAAACAAAATAGATTTCCTTTTAATTTCAAAATACAATCACTATTTTACGTCACATCAATATTGAAACATTTGATCATTATTGATAATGTTATTTTAATTTCTTTTAAATTGTAAAAATAATGTCTTCAAACATAAGTATTTTCTTAAATTTATTTTCGAATGTTTTTAAAATTTATTGCTATTTCTTAAAGAAAGTATTTAAAATTTCAGATTTTTTCCAACTCATATGAAACATTTATCATAACATGCAAAGTAACTTTTGTAAGCTTTAAAAATTAGTTAAGTTGGATCAATCATCAAAATTTCTTCATTCTAACGACCATTTCATTTTATTATTTATTTTGAAATTTTTTTTATCGAACTGTCCTCAGTTTTTGCATTTCTCTCAAAGATGTGAATTATACATTAACAAAAAAAAATAACTTATTTATTTAGGGAACACATTTTTGTGACAAGGTAGATTAATTGTTGAAATAATAAAAAAAAAAAGAAATACGGAAATAAGGAAAAAAAGAATTATTGAAAATACAATGATAAAAAGTTGACGTCTTGCCTGACATCAGAATTCAAATAACTCAGTTCATTGGGGATTGTGTATTGCCACCGTTTCTGTACTTTTTACGCATGGCAAAGTGCTTGTTTTTCTGAAGTGGGGTTAATTTCAAACTCCTCAGTGTAGGACTGTCAAGTAAGATGATGCATATGCAGGGAATGTCTTGCCATAAATTACTTACGTAATACATATAGAGAGGGTCTATATATCTATACACATTTTTTTTCTTTTTTCTTTTTTTTTTTTTTTTTTACTCGAGCGCCCAGAATTTCAAGCCACGATGGGGGAAAAAATGAAACTCGTATTTATTACCGAACTTTGCGTTGCTGAGTTCGAAATTAAATCGAACCCATGGGAGACATGCATCAGATACATGTCAACTCCCCACGCTGCAGTCGTGCCGTTGAACCTGATTGGATCCCAAGCTGAACCAATTCTCCCCCAACCCCAAGTTTTTCGTCCCATACCTTGAAAAAAAAAAAAAAAAAAATTTTTTTCATTCTCCCTATCTTATTTTATATTATTTATGTTTTTTGAGAAATATTCACCCTACCCAGAAGTGAACTTAAGACTTAAGGACAGTTGGTAATTGGTGAGAAGTTTTGAGGAAAGTGGTAATTTTTTTTTTTTTTTTTTTTTTTTTTTGCTCCTCCCTGTCTTTTTTTTTTTTTTTTTTTTTTCAATTTTTGAAGACTTTATTAAAAAGGTTTAGAAATTGCTTTTTCTGGTACGCTTACTCCCATATTGCGTGAAACTTCAATAAAGTTTATGAACTTTTTTTTTTTTTCTTTTCCGTTTTCAATAAGTTCCGTTTTCTATTATCAGTTTCAGGGAAGTTGTTGTACGAAGAAATAGAAAAATATTTATACTTCCTCTGATTTTTCTCGGCTATTATATTATAGAATAAATACATTTTTTAGACTATAAAATAAGTTTTTCCCTTTTATAATAATATTTGTTGTGAAATTGTTATATTAAAATTATTAATTTATAAAAAAAATTAATGCCTCTTTTCCTATTTTTATAGCCACTATTATTAGCTCTCAACTTAAAATGATTTTTGTAGGAAAAAGTTGAAAAAGTTTCGCTTTTAAGACTTGGTTTGGTTTATCGTTGTAGAGTAATTTTTTTGCACGTTTTAGGTTAATTAGACTGGGACCTACATTTTTACGTGGATTCCAAACCACTAACAAACATCCATGCCACAGCCAGCATTCGAACCTGAAGCCTGTCGTACCAAAGGCCAAAACGCTAGCCGATTGGTCATCAGGCCGCGAGTATCATATGGGAGGAAACCCGGAAAACTCTCACTAGGTAGTCAGACGGATTCTAGAGTAGTTTCGGGTTTTAGAGTAGTTCCTTTATAAAGGTTTCATTTTCACTTCTGTCAAATTTCTTTGTCTGTAGCATTTTAACAGCATTTGAATAAATTGAGATAAAGTAGCATCAGCGAGCATAAATCTCAAAGCACCTAATCAAGTCCGATCAAATCAAGTGTAGATATTTATGTAAATACCATTTTACTTTCTTTCCAATATTTCCATTATCCGTTCCTTCTTAATCTACAATGTACAATCTTTATACAATATTTATTGAATATTAAAGTATGTTCTATGTTCTATGAATTACCGAAAGAACCCCTAGCAATCCTACAAATTATACATTATTATTTTAAAACTCATAAATGAAGTAAAAAAATCACTGATTACAAATCAAAATCATTTCTTCCTCAGTTAAGTCTAAATCTAATTCAGCTCTATACCCGAATAATCAAATTTAGTATTCCTTTGAAAACTTAAACTACTTTCTTTATGGATTATTAGAAATATTTCCAGGACAGTTAAAAATCCTCCCCATATTAAATAATAGAAAAAAACAAAAGGGTTGAATATTTACAATAGCAAATGGTTAACAGATAATACTTATTGAGTTATTTACTATAATATTAGAAAAATCTGAAATATTTCAGTTCAAAATAATGCACAATATTTTGACCTTGGGAATCAATTAACTTTTCATAACCTATTAACTAAATAACTTTCATAACCTTCATTAACCCATTAAAAATCCTCCCCATATTAAATAATAGAAAAATAAAACAAAAGTGTTGAATATTTATGATAGCAAAGGGTTAACAGATAATGTTTATTGAATCATTTACTATAATATTAGATAAATCTGAAATTTTTCAGTTCAGAATATTGCACAATTTTTTGACTTTCAGAATCCATTAACCTTTCATATTCCAGTACTTATTCTTTTTCAAAAGCAGGCTAAGCCCATCCAGTTATACTCAGAGCGCTTGATAAATTCTAATACGTGTTAAGTTAATACGTTTATAATTATTTGAGAAAAGTAATATCAAACATCATTAAACAAGCAACTTACTTATTTACTAATTTGTATATGAAGTTTATATGTAGGCTGGTTTGCTAATGTGAACATTCCCTTTGTATTTCTTCATTTTTATTTTTATTTATTGCTATTTATCATTAGTATTATCCTCATTTGCTGTTATTTATTTTCTTTTTTATACATTTATCACTTGTTACAGAATTAACTTTACATTTTTCATGTGATTGAATAAATCAAAATTAATTTGCTTATCTTTTAATTTGCGTGTGAAGTTTATATATACGTTGCTTTGCTAATATGAACATTTCCTTTAACTTTTCATTTTTATTTTTATTTATTGCTATTTATGATTAGTATTATTATTATTGCTATTATTTATCATCTTCCATACATTTATCGCCTGTTACCGAATTAACTTAACATATTTTATGTAATTGCATATTTTAAAATTATTTTAAATAACGACTTTAATACGATTTTATGTTGGATTTATAATTGTTGTATGTTATACTGTAAAATTTTGCATTTTCTATGCTGTGCTAAAAATGAAAATCATATTTCTATCAATTTGTATCTGAAGTTTTTCTCTTATTGGTCAGATTAATAAGTTTAAAATCTTTCTTAGTCAATAAGAATAATTGATTAGATTCAATTTAATTGGCCATAATTGCCTGTGCTATAATAACAGCATAGGCAATTATAAATATTATTAAGCATAGGCAATCATTATGTATAGACAATTATAAGCATAGACAGTTATTAAGCGGTTAATTTAGAAATATTTAGCATTTATACCACCAAATATATATTCTAAAATATTCCTCTGAAATTATGTAGAATTTTAAACTTCTATTGGAAAATTCTGTAAAATACCATGAACAATGTACTTGGAGTTATTTTTTCAAGATAAGGGTAATTTCAATTGCAAAATTTAGTCTGCATAAAGAGTAAAAATAAACGAAAAATATTTGTGTCATAATTAATTATTAGGAATGAAAAAAAATTTTCGGCTAAACTTTTATCGCTTTATTAAATGATAAATTTCCTTAATAATAATAATAATTTTTCCGTATTCAGTATTCATTTTTTTTTTGAGTAAATCATTTATTTTAAAATAATGCCATGAATAACATTTACATATCACTGCAAGCAAATTGAGAATGGGGAAAATTATTTTTTAATTTTAATGCTCTTTAAAATATTTTAAGAAGTTGTTAATTTATTTTAATAATTAATGCATCTGTTTGTTTGCCTTCGTTGGGAAAACTATTCAAGGCTTTCTATTTCTAGAAGAATAAATTAATAGTACATATTTTTTTTAAAAATTGTTAGAATTTATAAAAATATAAAAAAAATATAAATTAAGATTCTCTTAAATCAATGTTAATATCAATAAAGCAAAATCAGTAACACAATGCTTCAAGGCATTTTCATTTTAATTGTTATTGGACATTTTCTCATTTTCATTTTAATTGTTGGAACATGACATTTTCATTTTAATTGACACAAAAATAAATTATTCCTTATGCGGAAGCAAGTGAAGATTATTAAATAGACTTTGTGTGTATGGCTGAAAGAAAATCATGATTATTCCATTTTGAAAAAAATTTTTATAAGGGTTTTATATAATTATTTTATAAATGAATCAAAATTTTATAATATAATTTAATGTTTCTTGTCTCTAACAGATGGCACCACGATACTCTAAAATTGCATTGTGTAATAGCATATTTTCTGATGCCTCTTTTGTTATTAAAAAGACAAGGAGTTTAAGATGGCAACTTCGACAATAAAATATTTCAGCAGATCAAAAGAAGAAGAAATTACATTTATAATAAAAAAATTATAATCGCATAAAATATTTATTTTTAGATTGAGGAACATTTTCTTTGTATGACATAATTCAAAGTATTAAAAAAATTTTTTTTTAACCGATTTTATATTTTTTGCAAATATTAGTTGTACCTAATATATTCCAACTCAATCAAATATAAATTCAAATACGTTTTTGATTAAATTAACTTAGGAAACGTGTTAACTTAAGAAGTCTTTTGGGTTAGTTACGACAATTATAATGTTCGAATGACAATTTTTAATATAGTAATAATCCACTAAAATATTTTTTTAATATAGTAATTAAATTTTTTTAAATATGATTATAATCCACTGAAAATATTTTTAATATAATAATAATTTACTTAAAAATATTTTTAATATAGTAATTAAAATAATCCCCAAAAAAATATTTTTAATATAGTAATAAAATTTTTTAAAAAATATTTTTTAATATAGTAATTAAAAAAATTTTAATATATTATAGTAATTAAAATATTTTTTAATTTATAAATAATCCAATAAAAAATGTGAATATAGTAATTAAAAATTTTTTGCTAAATTTTTAATATAATAATAAAAAAATTTCCAATAGGTTTAAAAAAAGTTTAATAGTTAAAACATTAAGAAAGAGAATCAAATAAATTGAATAACTAATTTTAAATTATTAAAACAGACCATATTTAAAATAAAAAATGATTTTTGTAAATAATAACATTTTATTACTAAGAAAACTTTTAGTTTCGTAAATAAATAGAGGTATCATTATTTTATACATACAGAGGAGTATGAGTACCATTTATTAAAACAATTTTTTTTTTGTTGTTTAGATGAAAGCATGGTAAGTATGTTTATGATGGGACATATTTAATACAACAGTTTAATTAAAATGTATAAATTTATATATAAACAAAACAGTTTTTATATAAAAATATGATGGTGAAAGTAAATATTAGCTTTTGTAATAAATGGGAGCCCCCATTCATTGCAAGAGCTAATATTTATTTCATTACAGCAGCTAATATTTGTTTCCATTAGCTAATATTTGTTTTCATTACAGAAGCTAATATTTGTTTCATTAGCTATTATTTTTTTCATTACAGAAGCTAATATTTATAATAATATTGCATTTATTACAGGAGCTAATATTTAAATTTATCCAAGTAAATCTTTTTTTGACGTTGAGATTTTATGTACTTATACTTTACTTATTTCTTAAAATTATAATTGCAAAAACATTTTATATTAAAAGTTAATGTTATAATAAAAAAAAAAATTTCATTAATACATATTTTTGTTTTTCATTTTCTAAGATGATTTTTATTTTAATGATTAAAAACTTCCTAACCTTCACAACAAATTGTGAAAAAATTAATAAAATAAATAAATAAATAAAAATAAATAAATAATTAAAAACCTGCTTGAAAAAGAAATTAGAGATTATTTTGCTACAGCTATTTTGTGTATCAAAATAGTTATCAGTAATTATTTTTTGTTACTGTAGATATTTTACGATTTTTATAGCTTTTTTGGTGTATAACTATCATTAAAGTAGTACTATATTAAGTAGTGCAGTACAGGACAATTATTTTCTTCAAATCTTGTTCCATAAAGCTAAAAATATTAAAACCCTGGCCTATTTGCAGTAGTAAATATTTCGAAAAAGTTTTCTAAGGAAAGAAAACTAACACAGATTGCATATTATCACATTAAAATTATTGTAATTTTTTTTTTCTGGATATTTTGGATAAGAAGCAATTTAAAACTGATAAATCGTGCTTTTCTAAGGAAAACACAATAAAATAAATGATTTGTATCTCCCTTATGTGACTGTATTTGAATTTTTTCATTATTTATTTATTATTTAGTATCCTAATATTGATTCTTCTTATTTATAAATAAAAACAATCGATTTCAGAGTTTTTTTTTTTTTTTTAATACTTTTGATTCTTTCATATTTTTGTCACTCGTTAGAATTCAAATTTTCATAAAAATATTCTTTGTAGGCCTTTCTTTTGATAGAAATTATGATACATAATTTTTAGTTGATATTGATAAATAAATCTTCATGGGTAAAGAAAGTATTACATGAATATTCAAATGCAAATTTAAAATTTTAATATCGTAATAGAAAACTTTGAAATGTAAGAATAAAAATGTAAAGTTTAATTATGTAGAAGTACAAAAGTTGCATTGAAATTGTTTTAAAAGGTGTAATTTAAGAAAATGCAAGAAATTATAGAAAAAAAACAAACAAACAAAACAAAAAGAAAAACCTACTTGCATTAAGTTACTCGAATTCGCAATGAAAAATAATTAACGTGCAGTAGGGTAAAGAAATAATTATTAATAAGTAAAAAATATATACAAATAAATAATAATTTAAGAAAATAAAGTAAAAACGTAATAAATTAAATAATAAAGTAAAAAATAAAGTAATAATAAATAATAAAGTGAAAAACTACTTTTATTAAGTTACTTCTCAGAATGTGCACTGAAAAACAATCATTAATGTGCAGATATTTAAAGAAATTGTAATACAAAAGTAAAAAATAAATACAAATAAATAATTCAAAAATAAAATAAAACGCATCTCAAATTTTTAATAAAAAACAATTAAAATTATAAAAGAAAAAAATAATGTAAGAAATTACTTTTAAAGGATATTTACAATAAACTTTGAACAGCTGTAAAATCTTTCTATTTAATAAATGCAATATTATTTAATCAACATAAGATTAATGTCAAGAAATTCAATTTGTGGTCAACAACTTGTTAATATATAATTTCAATGTCATTATTTTCTCAATTTCATTATCAATTTTATACTTTCATTATCTTTTTTATATTTGTAGCTACAGAAAAAAAAAATATGAGATCACAATTCTAAGTCAAATTTTAATGATTCTTTAGAAAAGAAGAATTTATCAAAGCGTTTTTCCACAACTTGTTCTTTATATTACATTCTTTGATTTGAAATTATTATTTCTTACAACATCGAAAATATCAATACCACGACGCTTTTAATGAGAAAATAATTTTTAAAATGTTAATTAAACATGTTCATAAAAATGTGTTTACATATTCAGACTATGTGTATAAAGTCAAAAAAGTAAATTTGCATATTTTTATTAGCTTTTTGTTAAAAAAAGAAATGCAAAAATTTGGTGAGAAAAATATTAATATAACCTAAAATTTCGATACCCCTCTTCAAACATTAAATTTACTTAAAAAAAATTTTACATAAAAAGCATTATTTCGATGCATGAATATTAATTTCAAATTGTAAATATTTTGAAGTTCAAGTGACTAAAAATTAATAATTTATTTACCTTGTTGATGTATTTATTTGAATAAAGCTACTGCAGTGAGAATTTTCTCAAGAAAGCATCCCGTTTTTCTTCATAAAAAGGCATTATGCATAAGTGTTCTAATAATTTTTCTAATATCTATTTATCTAATACTCGTCCTGTCTTATCAACTACTCTAAACATCTTTTTTAATTTAAAATTTTATTAATATAAAGTAAATAACTAGTAAATTTTTTAAATTCATAAATATAGTTTAAAATATTATGGGGTTGCTTTTTCTTTTTTAAACTATATTTTTATTTATTCCTAATTAAAAAAACACATGAAAACTTTTCTTTTATATACGATTAAATTATCCAATAACATACATAAATAAAATTGGGAATTAGTAGGAATAATAATTTAGTAATAATTTGTACTCTGTGTTGAATTTTTTAAAAAGAAATATAATTCAAGTTTTAAAGTCTTCAAGAAAATTCATCACTCTAAACGAAACTTTTTGAATACATTTTTATAAATAGATATATGTCAATGGATGTTAACAGGTGCCTGGCGAAAACATTTATAAAATGGTTAGAAGAGCAGAATTCCTCATCCTTTAGACCATGATTGAATAAAAGCTCTTTTTTATCCTTTAAACTACCACAGTGATAATCATTTGAAAGAACCATCTTATTAACTTCATTTAGAAGTAGAGTGTGCATGAAGTGTTAATTCCAAAACACCAGAAAACTTTTTTACACACGATTAAATTTTCCAATGACATACTTAAATAAAATTGGGAATTGGTAAGGAAAATATTTTAGTACATAATTTCTACTCTGTGTTGATTCTACTCTGTTTGAATTGTTTAAAAGATATATAATTCAAAAGTTTTATAGTCTCTTTCAAGAAAAATCTTCATCACTCTAAACAAACCTTTTGAATACATACTTATAAAGATATGGTAACAGGTGCCTGGTGAAAACATTTGTAAATTGATTCGGAGAGCAGAAATCTTCGTTCTTTAGACCATGATTGAATAAAATCTCTTTTTTCCTTTAGAATGCCACAGTAATAATCGTTTGAAAGAATCATCTTATTAACTTCATTTAGAAGTAGAGTGTGCATGAAGTGTTAATTCCAAAACACCAGAAAACTTTTTTTTTCACACGATTAAATTTTCCAATGACATACTTAAATAAAATCGGGAATTGGTAAGGAAAAATATTTTAGTACAATTTCTACTCTGTGTTGAATTGTTTAAAAAAAAAAAAAGAAATATAATTCAAAAGTTTTATAGTCTCTTCAAGAAAAATCTTCACATCACTTTAAACAAAACTTTTGAATACATTCTTATAAAAAGATATATGTAACAGATGCCTTAACAGGTGAAAAACATTTGTAAATTGATTCAGAGAGCAGAAATTTCGTTCTTAGACCACAATTGAATAAAAGTTCTTTTTATCCTTTAAATACTACCACAGTGATAATCGTTTGAAAGAATCATCTTATTAACTTCATTTAGAAGTAGAGTGTGCATGAAGTGTTAATTCCAAAACACCAGAAAACTTTTTTTTACACACGATTAAATTTTCCAATTACATACTTAAATAAAATTGGGAATTGGTAAGGAAAATATTTTAGTACATAATTTCTACTCTGTGTTGATTCAACTCTGTGTTGAATTGTTTAAAAAAGAAATATATAATTCAAAAGTTTTATAGTCTCTTCAAAAAAAAATCTTCATCACTCTAAACAAACCTTTTGAATACATACTTATAAAGATATGGTAACAGGTGCCTGGTGAAACATTTGTAAATTGATTCGGAGAGCAGAAATCTTCGTTCTTTAGACCATGATTGAATAAAATCTCTTTTTTTCCTGTAGAATACCACAGTGATAATCGTTTGAAAGAATCATCTTATTAACTTCATTTAGAAGTAGAGTGTGCATGAAGTGTTAATTCCAAAACACCAGAAAACTTTTTTTTTTTCACACGATTAAATTTTCCAATGACATACTTAAATAAAATCGGGAATTGGTGAGGAAGATATTTTAGTACATAATTTCTACTCTGTGTTGAATTTTTAAAAAAAGAAATATAATTCAAAAGTTTTATAGTCTCTTCAAGAAAAAATCTACATCACTCTAAGCAAAACTTTTTGAATACATTCTTATAAAAAGATATATGTTAACAGATGTTAACAGGTGATGAAAACATTTGTAAATTGATTCAGAGAGCAGAATTCCTCATCCTTTAGACCACAATTGAATAAAAGCTCTTTTTATCCTTTAAACTACTACCACAGTGATAATCGTTTGAAAGAACCATCTTATTAACTTCATTTAGAAGTAGAGTGTGCATGAAGTGTTCTTTTTGACTTGTAACCACCATTCTCGAGGGACAGTCTGCAGTGAAAGGTTCGGTACGGTTCCTCTCTGCTCTACACGAGTCGGGCAGTTTGCGGTCCATTCGTCAAGTGAGCTGGACTGGCGTTGATCGACGATCTGCCTCCGGATCGTTTCGAAGGGCTTCTTCATTTGTCTCCCAGAGATGGATTGAAGGGCCGTGGAGGAAGGCCCGATAATCAAACAGTAACCTTCCTTCCGTCAGAGATCGAAAAGAAACAAACAAAAAGACGGAATGGAGGGAAAAAAGTTCTTCTAGAATGGATTGCTTGTGGTCTCGGGTCTACAATGGAAAGATGTAAGCTTTGATGGATTGGAAGGCAAATATTAGGGACTTTGGAGGCTGAAATCTTGGGGCCCCAATCTCACGCCCCCTATCTCCATTTTGGGAGGCATCATTTGTCTTCGCCACGAAATTCCTTCGCCCCTGACTTTGCGTCCAATGATTTGTGGCGAAGGAGGCGAATTGACAATCTCACTTCACGATTGCTGGAAACAAATTGCGTTGCTGTTTGTCCTACCAACTATCTGGGAGGTTTTGATCTTTTACATCACTCGGGAAGGGACTAACGGATTAGAAGAAATACTGGTAAATAGTTCCGACGAAATTAGGATTAGAACTGAAATTTTTTTCCCAGGAAAAATATGGACATTATTTTAAATATTTGCTGCAATTACGTTTATTATTTTTTTTGTGTGTATTGCTGTTGTGGTTATAAGAAATATTGGTAAATATTTCAAACGAATTTAGGATTAGGATTGAGATTTTCTCCCAGGAAAAATATGGACATTATTTTAAATATTTGCTGCAAATGTTTTGTGTGTGTGTGTGTTGCTGTTGTGAGGAAGTTTTTTTTAATTTGTGTATAAATAAGTTTTACATTATTAAAAATAACTGATTTTTAATTAATAAAAAGGATTAGTATTGAATATGGATTAGGAGAAAGGATTGATTGATTTTCTCCCAAGGAAAATTATTGCAATTATATTTATTTTTGTATGTGTTTCTGGTGCTGTTATGGGGAAGAAAATTTATTTTTAATTTGTGTATAAATAGGTTTTGCATTATTAAAAATAACTGATTTTTACTTAATAAAAAGGATTAGTATTGAATGTTGATGAGGGAAAGAATTAAAATTTTCTCTCAAGAAAAATATTTTTAAATTTTGCAATTATATTTATTTTGTATGTGTTTGTGTTGCTGTTAAGTTAAATAGGTTTTGCATTATTAAAAATAACTGATTTTTACTTAATAAAAAGGATTAGTATTGAATATGGATAAGGAAAAAGGATTGATTGAGATTTTCTCCCAAGAAAAAATATGTACATTATTTTAAATATTAAATTATATTTATTTTGTATGTGTTTTTGGTGCTGTTATGGGTGAAGTAAAATTTAATTTTTAATTTGTATATAAATAAGTTTTACATTGTTAAAAATAACTGAGTTTACTTAATAAAAAAGGATTAGTATTGAATATGGATAAGGAGAAAGGATTGGGATAGAGATTTTCTCCCAAAAAAAATATGTACATTATTTTAAATATTATTGCAATTATATTTATTTTGTATGTGTTTCTGGTGCTGTTATGGGTGAAGTAAAATTTAATTTTTAATTTGTGTATAAATAGGTTTTGCATTATTAAAAATAACTGATTTTTACTTAATAAAAAGGATTAGTATTAAATATGGATAAGGAGAAAGGATTAGGATTGAGATTTTCTCCCAAGAAAAATATGTACATTATTTTAAATATTATTGCAATTATATTTATTTTGTATGTGTTTGTGTTGCTGTTATGGGTGAAGTAAAATTTAATTTTTAATTTGTGTATAAATAAGTTTTGTATTATTAAAAATAACTGATTTTTACTTAATAAAAAGGATTAGTATTGAATATGGATAAGGAGAAAGGATTGGGATTGAGATTTTCTCCCAAGAAAAATATGTACATTATTTTAAATATTATTGCAATTATATTTATTTTGTATGTGTTTCTGGTGCTTTTATGGGTGAAGTAAAATTAATTTTTTATTTGTGTATAAATAGGTTTTGCATTATTAAAAATAACTGATTTTTACTAATAAAAAAAGGATTAGTATTGAATATGGATAAGGAGAAAGGATTATGTACATATTTTAAATATTATTGCAATTATATTTATTTTTGTATGTGTTTGTAAGTGAGGAAGTAAAATTTATTTTAATTTGTGTATAAATAAGTTTTACATTATTAAAAATAACTGATTTTTACTTAATAAAAAGGATTAGTATTGAATATGGATAAGGAGAAAGGATTAGGATTGAGATTTTTCCCAAGAAAAATATACATTATTTTAAATATTATTGCAATTATATTTATTTTGTATGTGTTTCTGGTGCTGTTATGGGTGAAGTAAAATTTAATTTTTAATTTGTGTATAAATAGGTTTTGCATTATTAAAAATAACTGATTTTTACTTAATAAAAAGGATTAGTATTGAATATGGATAAGGAGAAAGAATTAGGATTGAGATTTTCTCTCAAGAAAAAATATGTACATTATTTTAAATATTATTGCTATTATATTTATTTTGTATGTGTTTGTGTTGCTGTTATGGGTGAAGTAAAATTTAATTTTTAATTTGTGTATAAATAGGTTTTGTATTATTAAAAATAACTGATTTTTACTTAATAAAAGGATTAGTATTGAATATGGATAAGGAGAAAGGATTGGGATTGAGATTTTTCTCCCAAGAAAATATGTACATTATTTTAAATATTATTGCAATTATATTTATTTTGTATGTGTTTCTGGTGCTGTTATGGTGAAGTAAAAATTTAATTTTTAATTTGTATATAAATAAGTTTTACATTATTAAAAATAACTGAGTTTTACTTAATAAAAAGGATTAGTATTGAATATGGATAAGGAGAAAGGATTGGGATAGAGATTTTCTCCCAAGAAAAATATGTACATTATTTTAAATATTATTGCAATTATATTTATTTTGTATGTGTTTCTGGTGCTGTTATGGGTGAAGTAAAATTTAATTTTTAATTTGTGTATAAATAGGTTTTGCATTATTAAAAATAACTGATTTTTACTTAATAAAAAGGATTAGTATTAAATATGGATAAGGAGAAAGGATTAGGATTGAGATTTTCTCCCAAGAAAAATATGTACATTATTTTAAATATTATTGCAATTATATTTATTTTGTATGTGTTTGTGTTGCTGTTATGGGTGAAGTAAAATTTAATTTTTAATTTGTGTATAAATAAGTTTTACATTATTAAAAATAACTGATTTTTACTTAATAAAAAGGATTAGTATTGAATATGGATAAGGAGAAAGGATTGGGATTGAGATTTTCTCCCAAGAAAAATATGTACATTATTTTAAATATTATTGCAATTATATTTATTTTGTATGTGTTTGTGTTGCTGTTATGGGTGAAGTAAAATTTAATTTTTAATTTGTGTATAAATAGGTTTTGCATTATTAAAAATAACTGATTTTTACTTAATAAAAAGGATTAGTATTGAATATGGATAAGGAGAAAGGATTAGGATTGAGATTTTCTCCCAGGAAAATATGTACATTTTTAAATATTATTGCAATTATATTTATTTTGTATGTGTTTGTGTTGCTGTTATGGTGAAGTAAAATTTAATTTTTAATTTGTGTATAAATATTTTGCATTATTAAAAATAACTGATTTTTACTTAATAAAAAGGATTAGTATTGAATATGGATAAGGAGAAAGGATTAGGATTGAGATTTTCTCCCAAGAAAAATATGTACATTATTTTAAATATTTGTTGTAATTATGTTTATTTGTGTGTGTGTTGTTGTTGTAGGTAAAGTAAAATTTATTTTTAATTTATGTATAAATAAGTTTTACATTATTGAAAGTAATTGATTTGTACTCAATAAAAAGGATTAGGATTGATATTTTCTCCTCCCAAAAAAAATAGGTACATTATTTTAAGTATTTATTATAATTATGTTTATTTTTTTTTGTATGTGTATTGCTGTTGTGGTGAAGTAAGATTTTATTTTTAATTTGTATTATAAATAAATTTTGCATTATTAAAAATTAATGATTTTATACTTAATAAAAAGGATTAGGATTGATATTTTCTCCCAGGAAAAATATGTACATTACTTTACATATTTGTTGCAATTATGCTTATTTTTGGGTGTGTGTATTGCTGTTGTGGTTAAAGTAAAATGTATTTTTAATATGAGTAAATAATTTTACATTATTAAAAATAACTGATTTATATTTGATAAAAAGATTAGGATTGGATAAGGATAAGAAAAAGGATTAGGATTGATATTATATCCTAGGAAAAATATGTACATTAAATTAAATATTTATTTTAATTATGTTTTATTTTGTGTGTGTTGCTGTTGCAGGTGAAGCAAAATTTTATTTTAAATTTCTGTATAAATAAGTTTTACATTATTAAAGATCACTTATTTATACTCAGTAAAAATGATTAGGATTGGATAAGGATAAAGAAGAAGGATTTGGATTGATGTTTTCTCAGAGGAAAAATATGCACATTATTTTAAAAATTTGTTGAAATTATGTTTAGTTTTTTATGTGTGTATTGCTGTTGTGGTGAAGTAAAATTTAATTTTAATTTGTGTATAAATAAGTTCTACATTAATAAAAATAATTGATTTATACTTAAAAAAAAAAATTTTTTGGCAATAGGCAATTTCTTTTATTATATGTATATACATAGAAATGCTAAAACTTAACATTTTGCCATTAGAAACATTTTTCTGGTCATAAAATGTGACAAAGCACATATATTTGATTCAGAAATATCTTTTTGTATACAATACATACATATACATTGTTTGCCATAATACTGTCAGAGAATGCCTATCGTATATTGAAAGTAAATATTTATATTTACTTTCAATGTAATATCAATATTTATTGAAGGGTAAATTTCAATATTTTTAAAGATTGCCTTCATTTAGCCTAAGGTTTCAAATTGTGAATTAAATTTTTATTCTATCGCAAACTTGTATTAAAATATAAATCAAAATTTCAGAATTGTATTTGTATGTTGATTCATTTGATTCAATGATTTTATTATTAAACAAATTTATTTTTGAATGAAATTGCTCATATAAATAATCAACAGTACTTTTGCATATTTACACCAATTTTGTAATCTATAAATGCATTTTATCACCATTGGTATTTACTTGAAATCAAACAATGGAGGGATGTCATTTATATATTTAACAGAAATTGGAAAAAAAGAACAGAATAATTTGTGCAACCTATCAAAATTAAATTCATTTATAAATATTACATAGCATGAAAGGAAATGTAAGTAGAATGAAAATATAACTATTGAACAGAATACATAATCATTAAAAAATCGATAAAAAAAATTTCAACATAGCAAGTAGACACTGAAGAGAGAGAACGTAAGAGAATAAATTACTTTATAGTTTTTTTAGTTATCTAATTTATAAATATAATAATTACTGCTTATAGGCCAAATTTTAATTCCACTAACTTGGATCATAATTTAAATGAAAATAACAACTAAATGTTGCAATTAAGTAAACAAACTGTAAGTCTATGTTTAAGTAAATAAAATTTTTGACAACTTATTCTCTTTCCGGAATGGTGAAATTTTCGTGAAGCATTTTGAAACCAAGATTTTATTAAGATCGCCTGATTCCTTTTACACAGAGTGAAAATCTTAATGCCAGCCAACGAATGCCATAAAAAATGCAGCGATCACTCAGAAAATTTGAATTGTGATTTATAAAAGAATTAAATTTTGAAAGATATGATATGAATGACCAAAAATATGATTACAAATGATTAAAAAATGATCGAAAATATGATTATAAATGATTTGAAAATGATTAAAAAAAATGATTAAAAAATGATCGAAAATATGATTACAAATGATTAAAAAATTAAAAAATGATCGAAAATATGATTACAAATGATTAAAAAATGATCGAAAATATGATTACAAATGATTAAAAAAAATTATTGAACAATGATCGAAAATATGGTTAAAAATTATTGAATGAATGTATAATTGGAAAATTATTTAAAAAAATGATTGAACAATTGAAGTTTTGAATATCAATCTATTATTCTGGTAGTTACATCGCAAAATTTCAATATGTTTTACTAGTAAACGAAAGTATTTAAATACTGAATTAACAATACTAAATAATATTATTAATAATTATTTAATTACTAATAATATTTTTTGATAAGAATATTTTATCGATAATTGCTATTAATTTTGAAATATTATAGAAATGTTGAATATAACAATTTTCAAGAAAATATTTAAGAGAATACAGATTTTAGTTAAAATTTCATGAGGATACAGATTTAAAGTAACATTTCATGAGAAGAGAAATTTAATTAACCAACAAATAAATAAATGAAAAAATAACGTTTCATGTTGGTGATAAAAATGTATTCTGACAAATGAAAATCAATAAAAAAATTTCAATTTGAAATATTTGATATCTATTTAAGTTATTTTTAAATATTTTACAATAAAATAGTTGTATAAGAAATAGTGGAAAGAAATTGAAAATAATAATTTGATAAAAATTGTATTGTTATGCTTGTTTTATTTATTTGTTTTAAATTTATTTTGTTTTGAAATTTAAAATATTTTTCCTTCTGAAAGTAAGTATTTGGTTTGAGTTTTATTCACTCTTTATATTACTACCAGTTTTGATTCATATTTATCTATGTTTTAATAATGTCACCACAGTAAGACAACCTACATTATAGAAAATTCCATTTAAGAGTTCTTTACCTTCATTTGAAGAGAAAATCTCCTCATTTATCTTTCGAAGACCCCGATCCATTGATCCTTCGATTCAAAGCCATAACACTGCATTCTTTCTCCCCGTAGGCAAACACGGCTCCTTAATATAATAGCTTTCCTAATTCAACCCTTTACCCCTTTACTATTTGCTGATAGACAATGATAATGGATGAGGAGGTTCTTTTAATGCCGTAAATAGCTGGCGAGTGACATTGCGTGGAGTCTTCTTTACTCATCGCGCTCATTCCCCAAGTCTTACAGATGGATGAAGCAAGCAAGTGTTTCATTCCTGGTGCAGGGATTAGAGGGATTGTCCAGGGTAGGGCGAGCCTGATCCCCGGTAATCAAGCCTAGAAACCAGTTTGGCCTTCCAAAGAACCCCTCATTTATTTTCCTTTCGAAATTTCTTCTGATTTGGGTCTTAGTTGCCTTTCTTCTCCTTGGAGTATTGTTTTCTGATTGTGCAAGTGTTTGACCCTTGACAATTCTCTCTAACACAAGGTCCATCGAGGAATATCACATTTGTGTGTTGTGTTTATAAAATTAGAGCAGTAAAAAACCCTACCAGAGTAATTTGTTTTTTCCCATTCTTCTTTTCAGTGTTTAGCGTTTGATATCTGTTTTTGATCTTTGCTATCAGAATATATTTTTAAAAGTATTTACCTGAAACTCAAGACTTTTAGCGGAAATAAATGTTAGTGATTTTTAATATGTCACTTAAATACTCTATCAGCTCTCTTAAACATTTAAGGTATATATATATATATATGGAAAAATTTCAGAAAAAGCTATACAAAAGACCAAAGAACCCCACATTTATTTTCCTTTCGAAATTTCTTCTGATTTGGGTCTTAGTTGTCTTTCTTCTCCTTGAGTATTATTTTCTGATTGCGCAAGTGTTTGACACTTGACAATTCTCTGTAACGCAAGGTTCATGGAGGAATATCGAATTTGTTGTGTTTATAAAATTAGATCAGTAAAGGTAGGTATCAGTATCCCAGGAAAAAAAAAATACCAGAGTAATTTATTCTTTTCCATTCTTCTCCCCAGTGTCTACTATGTTTAATTTCTTTTTAGTTTTCGATACCTATTTTTAATCTTGGATTTCGAAATACATTTTTAAAAGTATTTACCTTAAATTCAACCTTCTAGCGGAAAGAAATGGTAGCGATTTTTAATATCTCACTTAAATAGTCTATTGGCACTCTTCTTAAACATTTAAGCTATATATAAGTGGAAAAATTTGAGAAAAGTTATACAAAAGACCAAAGAACCCTTCATTTATTTTTTCCTTTCGAAATTTCTTCTGATTTGGGTCTTAGTTGCCTTTCTTCTCCTTGGAGTATTTTTTCTGATTGTACAAGAGTGTTTGGCCCTTGACTATTCTCTCTAACATAAGGGTCACCGAGGAATATCGAATTTGTTGTGTTTATAAAATTAGATCAGTGAAAAAAAAAAACTCTACCAAAGTAATTTAGTAATTTATTCTTTTCCGTTCTTCTCTTTCAGTGTCTACTTTTTATGTTTAATTTCTATTTTAGTTTTTGATATCTATTTTTGATCTTAGTTCATTATCAGAATACATTTTAAAAAGTATTCCCCAGTAAGAAATGTTAGTGATTTTTAATATCTAACTTAAATACTCTATTCTGCATTCTTCTTAAACATTCAAGCTATATAAATGGAAAAAGTTGGGAAAAGTTATGCAAAACACAAAAATAACAAGACATAGTGGACAAGGTTAACTGTTCAGAAACATAAAGTCATAAAATAGCATTTGATACTCATAAACTTTCATGAGTCCCATATAAAAAAATAACCAAGAATAGAAAAAAAATTGGAAATAATCAATTTCAAAACTAAAGTATATATATATATATATATGTATTTATGTATTTATGTATGTATGTATGTATATGTATGTATGTATGTATTTATGTATGTATGTGTATATATTATGCAGAAATTGTTAGTTCAATAAAAGTTCCTTTATCCAGGTTATTTTTTATTACTTTCTCCCCCTTCTTATACTTTTTGATCTACGTATATTTCAAACCAACCAATTAGAAAAGATCTGAAGTACGAATTTCTATTCGCAAGATTGTTTTGTTGATTACATTCACAAAATTCTGGCTTCATTGAAAACTAGATAGATTTCAGTTATATTTAATCCCAGAATAAAAAAAAAAAAATGGCACTTATGATATTTTTGTACTTTGAATGGCAAGATCTAAAAATGCCCTACTTGACGAGTCAAAAATGTTTTATGAATGAAAAATTTGTAAAATGTTTGAATTTCTGATGTATTTTTAATAGTTAAGTTGAGAACTTTTTGTCTTTTTCTGATCGTAGAAGCTGTAGTTCATTAAGATGACTATTTTTCAATATTTTCGGTTGTTAAAACTTTATTAGTATTATGGTAGTAATATGGTCTGTACCTAAAGTAGCTGTGATTAATTCACTGTAGTTTTGACTGTATAATTATTTACTTTAGTTTATGTAATTGTCGTACGTTAATATTTTGGTGCTTTTATTGAAATCTGAAGTTGCAGCTGGATGATGATTACATAATTTAACAGTTTTTTTTTTTTTTTTTACTTCTTAATGCTGGGACCTTTTCAGGGCTTACAGTTCAGAAGCTTTTTGAGGACATTATTTATATATTATCTGTGTGTGTGTGATAATATGGATTCCTCTGTAAAAATTTTAAAAGCAGTAAAGCAGTAATCACTTTTTATATCTGGATATTTCTGTTATTGTTCAATAATTTTTTCATCAATATTTCTTTCGTGAATTTATTAAGAATTAGTTTGATTGTAATTTTTAATTCATATGCATAGTTTAAAATATAAAATTACAAATTTGCTTATGTACTGGGCTGTCTGATAAGTCTGTGGCCAGAAAAAAGAAAACAATGTTTTTTTAGGGAAATATAATTTTTTTCAACATATTCTCCTTTTAACTCGATATAACGATTCCTACGATCTTTTAACATTTTATGCCATTCAAATTCTTTCTGTAAACATCTAAAATACCCATCAGTTTTACATCTGACTTTTTCATTTGAATGAAAACGTTTGCCTGTGAGCAATCTTTTCAAATACGAGAACAGATAATAGTCGCAGGGGCCAAATTTGCCAAATACGGTGGGTAGTTGAGCAAGTCGAATCGCAATTCATTCAATTCCGTCATCGCTTTCATTGATTTGTGAGGCGGCGCATTCACTTGATGAAACAGCGCTTTTTTTTTTTTCTTCACTAAATGAGGACTTTTTTTTTATCTCTTCATTCTATCGGCTGAAAAATGTTGCTGAATATTCTCTTGTTATTGTTTTGCCTTTTTCAATGGAATTAATCTTTATTATACCATGTGCATCTTAAAAAACAGTTGTCATATCCTTTCTGCCCGACTGTTATTCCCTCGATCGCTTAGAAAGTGCTTCCATCAATTGGAATTCATTGTTTTGTTTGCAAACTCGAATCTGGTGTAAAGGGGTGAATCCATGATTTCTCAACTGGGATGTACTGATGAATTAATTCAGCTTCATTGCAATCAAACTGTTTCAAACAACGCTGAGAAGAACGAACATGTTCACATTTTTTATCAATTGTGAGCTGACACAGTAACCATTGCACACAAATGTTTGTACAAAATACTTACCACGCTTTATTTTGAGATGTTTACAGCCTCAGCTATCTCATACATTTTCAACTTTGAGTCATTTAAAACTTTATCATGTATTTTTCAATCATTTTTTGTGTTGTTATTTCATTTGGACGATCTGAACGCTGTTCATCACTAGGGCTTCTGCAGCCACATTTAAATTCCACCATCTTAAATTTAACCATAGAATGGTGATTTTGATGGAGCAGATTCTCTATAATGTTTATCGAGCTTTTCTTTACTTTCTTTTGTGCGTTTGCCTTTCAAAAAATAGTGTTTTATCATTACACGAAACTCACTTTTTCCATGGTGGGAAAATTAAAATATATTTGCTTTCAATGGTTGTTAAACAAATATTAATATATAGAAGGGCTTTAAACTTGAAGCGTCGGCTAAAGGTTTATTCTATGCTGTAGTTTTTTTTTTTTTTTTTTTGTCATGACTTATCAGATGGCCTATTACCAGACATCTGATGGATAAAACATGTTGCATCTATAACTATTGAAAAAATCTCTAATTACATCATCTATAAAAAAAAAAAAAAACAGCATTGCAATTTAGCTGTTTAATTTACCTAGATTTAATATTGCTATTGGCAGCATTTAAAAACCGCATTGTAATTATCATTTATTTCTTAAATTGTATTATAATCGATAACAAAGGGTCAGTAAAAATTTGAATTTAAAGTATTTTTTAAATGTGATACAACAATAAACTACAAGATCTTACTCTTTTTCTTATTCTTTGTAAACTATGAAATAATTAAAATAATATAATTGATAATAATAATAATAATATATAATATATATAATAATAATAATAACAATAATGCATATAATATAATAATAATAATATTCTTTGTAAACTATCAAATAAACAAACATTGATCTTATTCCTTATAAACTACAAGATCTTATTAGTTTATTTACTAGAACTTATATTTAATCCTAGAATAACAAAATGGTACTTTGTACTTCGCACTTGGTACTACTTACTACGACAAGATCTAAAAATGTTCAACTTGTGAACATTTTTAGTGAATGAGAAATTTGTAAAATGCTCTGACATTTGATGCATTTCTAATGGTGCTGCCTAATTTTTTGCTTTTTAGTGCTTTTCTAATGGTGATTAAAGCTTGCTGTCTTTTCCGTATGTAGAAGCTGTTTATTGTATAAATATTTGTTCAAATATTATGTATTATTATGTTATATGTATTATTATGTTTTTACGTTTTTATGGTATAAAAATTATTAAAAATTATTAATAATAAGTACATTATGATACAAATACAAAAGATGTACATTTTAGTTGTATGTTTTTAATAAGAAATGTAATGTTGATTAGTAATATTATTCAATGATAATGCCAAGACATTCAGTATGATACTGATAAAGAGAAAAACATTAAAAATTTTAATTTTTAGGCATTTGCAATATATATATTTAATACATTTTTTATTTATTTTTAATGCAATTCTTATATGTTGAATGTTATTTAATGAAGTAATTTTTTCAGATGTTTTTCTATATATTTTTAACTAAACAAAGCGCTTCATGTTATTTATCAGGGTTATTTCATTATTTGTTTAAGCATATCTTTCAATGTGATTATAAGCAGTTCACCTACAAGTGGTTCAATATTTTATCTAATCAATTCATATTTACTCATGCTCATTTTAATATCATGAAAATAAAAGTTCTTTCGTCCTAAAATTAATAAAACAAGTCAATATAATTTTCGTAACTTTTATTCGTATGTTGAAAGAATGAAGCATGTTATTTAATAATTTAAAGTGTGTTTCTACCTTCTGATTCTACTTTTAGTCTATAAAATAAATGTATCTTATTTATTTTTTAAAAAATAAAATTTATTTTTAAATTAAAGTTTATTTTAGAATTCCTACTTAATTTATTGCTTTAACATATCAATTTAATTTGTTTATGTTGTTTATGTTTTATAAAAACAAAATATAAAATATATAAAACATCGTTTATATTTTATAGCTTCTTTTATTCATTGATATTTATAATTATAGAGGTATTCAATGTTAAAAAAGGTAATTTCCTGTTCTAAAAGGATTGAGAAAAAACCATTTGAAATTCTGTTTGATTTCATCATCGGAATGGCAATCATTTTTAACACTAAATTTACCAAGAGCTTAAAATAAACTGCTGAATGAATGCTTTTTAATGAATACTTTTTAATGAATGCTTTTAATTATTTATTCATTAAGGCAATGATTCTCAAAAGAAGGTAGTTACCCTTTAAATACCGAACATATGGGTAATACAGACACATGAGAAATTTCCCACCAATGAAAATTAAACCACTTTAAATAAAAGAAAGAAAAAAATAATAAAAATAATATGGAAATTTTTTTGGTGAACATAAATTTTAGTTATATAATAGATCAATTAAATATTTTGTTTTATTTCTTAAAAATTCCAAAATTACAAAGAATTATACACTGATTAGTAAAGAGACATCAATTTAAAGTTTAATTATTAATGATTTAATAGATTTCATTATTTATGCAAAAGTACATATTTTTTTATTTTATTATTGTCAAATTGTAAGTAAAATCCAATCTGAATAACCTAAAGGAACATTTTGATATTATGTCAGTCGAAAAAAAAAAAAAAAAGAAAGAAAAAATCTTAAATACAAGTAAAAAATTTTGTAGATGACTGATAATATTTATTAGTTTGATTATTTTTAAAGTAAGAAATTATATTTGTAGTTAGTTATCGTTATATTTCAGTATATTGGTAAAATACAAATATTATTTGTTCAGCCAATATACAAAATATTTTAATTCTGAGTTAAAAACAATCTTGTTATTCATATATTTATAGCTCAAAATAATATTGCTACCGCATTTAATAATGAAAAATAATTAGGCGGGTAGGAGGGGAAGATGGTGTAAGGATAAAAAGTTTGGCAAACACTGCATTAAAACTGTTTTACTGAGGGTATATCATTCTTTCTATCATGGCGCCATCTAATGTGCTATTTTTAAACTAACTTAAACGTATTCAATTTAATAAGTTCGAAAAATATATTTGAAGGGTTCTAATAAGTGAAAAAAAAAAGTGCTGTTATTATTGCTTTTAAAGAATGAAGACCATCGTATACAAACAACCAAATTTATTATTTTGAATTATATAAATATAAATTCTTTTTCCATTAACATTTCCTCATTCAAAATTATTTTTGAGATATGGACAATAATTATGGCTTGTAAAAAAATCTTAAAATAAATAAAAATAATTTAAGAATGTGAAACCTATAGATATTTAGAAATCAGAAATTTATTTTACAAAAACTGGTATAAAGTTATAAGGTAGAAAGTATTAAAATATTAATTTGCTTTTTTTTAATTCCTTTTTACAATGATTTAATTGAGATTCAGCATTAAATCATAATAAATTTTATTGTCAAATATTATGCTATAAATTCATAAATATTATGCTATTCATATAATATTGTCCCTCTCTTATTTAAACTCAAGTTATCATTATGGTTTTCCTAGAACATATGTTTCTATTTAATGGTCGAAATTCAATTTGAAAATTCAACAGAGGCTAATAGTAATAGTATTAACTAATGTTATAAACTACTAATATTAACAGGCTGTTAATATTCATAATAAATTTCATTAGTGGAAAATGAGGGATCACTAACGTGCAAAAATATTTATAACACTTAATGAAAATGTATGAAATTACTTACGGAGAAAATTCTCTTTGATGATTTGAATTTAATGCTATTTTACAAATAAATTACATTTTTGGTCTTTATTCATTGCTATTATAATGAGTGCAGAGATGGCATTCTAAAGTGGCAGCTATTAGATAATGGAAATGCAATGTTGTATTTAGACATGACATGTGAAGTTTTTTAAATTGTAGGCTCAAGAATATCCTCTTTAGTATCTACATTAATATTTTTTAAATAATATGCGTGGAAAAAAAATTTAAGACTTTATCATTACTAGCCATCATTATACAGTGTCAGTACGAATTCCATAGCTAAAAGTAATTAATTAAAATACTTTAAAAACACAAGTCATGTTTCTGTAATATTCATGATGGTTCACTAGATTCTTTAAGACTTGGCTTGGTACTTTGAGATGTTTGCTCGACGATGCTGCTTTATCACAATTTATACAAAATGTTTAAAATACTACAGATAACAGAATTCGACAAAAGAGAAAATGAACGCTTTATAAAGGAACTACTCCAAGAATCGAAATCTATATTCTTTTAAGAACATCAGTTTATTGTTAGTTTGCTCACCACAAAATTGGGTAGATTTTGTTGTAGATTACTTGGTTTGTAGTTGTTTTTGTTTTTCTATGGTAAATCAAATTTGAAAACGAGAAAAATATCATAGTGTCTCTACTATTTATTTTATAAGGAAAAATATAACACCTTTAATAAAATGCATCTAAGCTATATTTACTATATATAATCCAGAAAGTTTATATTTTACTCTAAATAGATCATATCTCTGCATTATGCAATTCTGCCTCAAAATTGGTTAAGAAATTAATAAAAACAAAACAACACGAAATAGAAAAATTCAATTGTGTAAATATGCTATTCTAAAAGTACAATGGTATAATAAACCACGCCTGAATTATTTTCTTGGAAAAGAAACATTGGATATTGATGTTAGCCTTATAGGCTTTGTACTTCATCTTTTTTTTTTTTTTTATTGTACTTCATCGTCTTTTATTTTTCCAGTATACAACATCACTCTTGAGAAATTCGTCATTATTTTCTTTAAATTTAACTATAGGATTTTGTTTTAACTTAATACTTATATTGGAGCGTGGAATTCAGTGCTTCATAAAGCTTGGTCGTCACGGCTAAAATAACGCTTTTAATGCTTTGGGATTTATTAAAATTCAAACAACACAAAAATCCACCACAATAATCCTGCAAAAATTCGCCACAAAATTCCTCTAAACATTCACCACAAAACTCCTCCAGAAATCCACTTTTTGGATTATATATTACTGTAAATAATCCAAAATGTTAATATTCTTCTTTAAATAGATCATAACTCTACATTATGCAATCCATGTCTCAAAATTGGTTAAGCAACTAATAAAAACAAAACAACACAAAATCGAAACCTTCAAAAGTGTAAATATGCCATTCTAATAATACAATGGTATAATAAAGGAAGAAATCATTGGGAATTAATGTTAATCTTACAGGCTTTGTACTTCATCATCTTTTTTTTTTTTTTTTTATTGTACTTCATCATCTTTTATTTTTCTAGCATACAAAATCACTCTTGAGAAACTCGTCAGTATTTCCTTTAAACTTAACATTAGGATTTCGTTTTAACTTAATACTTATATTGGAGCGTAGAATTCAGTGCTTCCTAAAGTGTGGTCGTCACGGCTAAAAAAAAACGCTTTCAATTCAATGCTTTGGAATTTTAAAATTCAAAACAACACAAAAATCCACCATAATAATCTTCCAAAATTCACCACGAAAATCCTCCAAAAATTCAATTTTTGGATTATATAATACTATACATAATCCAAAAAGTTAATATTCTTCTTTAAATAGATCATAACTCTGCATTATGCTATCCGTACCTCAAAATTGGTTAAGCAGCCAATAAAAACAAAACAACACAAAATCGAAATCTTCAAAAGTGTAAATATGCTATTCTAATAATACAATGGTATAATAAAGGGAAGGAATTGATGTTAACCTTGCATGCTTTGTACTTCATCATCTTTTTTATGTACTTCATCATCTTTTTTTTTTATGTACTTCATCATCTTTTTTTTATGTACTTCATCATCTTTTTTTTATGTACTTCGTCATCTTTTATTTTTCCAGCATACAAAATCACTCTTGAGAAACTCGTCGTATTTTCTTTAAACTTAACTTTAGGATTTCGTTTTAACTTAATACTTATATTGGAGCGTGGAATTCAGTACTTCCTAAAGCGTGGTCGTCACGGTTTTCAATGCTTTGGGATTTATTAAAATTCGAAACAACACAAAAATCCGCAAAAAAAATTTAAAAAAACAAATAAAAACAAAAACAAATTGGGAATTCCAAATAACGAGCTCAAGTTACTTTTCGAAAACGAAGCCAACTGCAGATTTGAAACAAATAAAAATAGATTACATTTACGACAAATCTTATCCGTAAGTGGAAAGGAAACCTAATTTTTAAATATAAACTCCCGAGATTTCAATTCGAAAATCTGTAGCGGAACAAATCAAGTTTCGTAAATAGACTGATTTCTCGTATTTAATCACAAGCGAAAAACATTTTTGATAAATTCCGAATCCATCCCACCGGAATTAGCTTTCCTAATAACAAAACCTTAGTCGTCCTAAGTCATCCAGTTTTATCATCTTTAAGTTTTGTATCTGTGGAAAAGTATCGAGATGAACTGAGTGATGGCAGAAAACCAATGACTGCACTGTAGATTTGGAAATTGCCAAGAGAAATCATTTAATATTAAGAGAAATTCTTCTCCTTAATCTGTTTCTTCAGACACAAAAGTTTGATCTGTGACACTTGCATTATTAATCTGTATTCACTCTGAACTCTTAGGAGGATGAGGTCTCCCGAGTTGAAAAAACGAATCAACTCTCCATAGACTGTTAAGCATTATCAATATCAACTTTGAATGAACCGAATTCAACAATTTGAATTACTTTAATTTGCTATAACCGGGAAGTTCGCGATCCCTGAGGTGCTTGCTGATTTCGCTAGTTCCGATAGAAAACCGAGATTAATTGCATATTTCTAAGTGGAATCCATTTTCGATGGTATTTTGAAAACTTAATCTGTCTTGCGTTGTACCGAAGCTTCACTGAACTTGGAACTAAACTTTTAATAAAAGATCAAATGTATTTGAAAACCTGATCTGCAGAAATGAAGAGTGAATAAAGAATAGATTGAAAAATATGATGATTTCCTTCGAAAGCAGGAATAAAAAATTAAAGTAGCACAGTGGAGAAAAAATGAAGTATGGATTAAAAGAGTTCCCACTGTTCAATTTGAATCCAATCATAGTAGGTTTTAAAATTCATATTGGAGTCGAATTTCAGTTGTGAATATTCATAGCAGAAATTATTTTTGTATGTTATTGAATTATGTTAAATATTTCCATTTCTTAATTTAAATGATGGTTCTTATAAGATATATATTTGGGTTTTGAGGCCCAAGAGGGTAATTAGACAATTTTACCCTATTTATAACTTTATTAAACTATACTTTACCAAATTAACCAAATTCTTCAGTATATCATCTTCTTCCAAAAATAGTTTTCTAATGATGGATTACGGATTTCACATAAACGAGTCTGAATTTTAATCTCAATTATAAAATAAAAAGAAGAATTGAGCGTTCGTTATTTGTAAAAGAAAAAATATATATAGAATTAACGAATAATATTTTTACTGTTAAAATATTTAAAAAAAAAAATTTTTGCCAAAATTTGTTTAATTTAATAATATTTAAATGTTGCAGTAATATTTTGTTGAATAGTGTAAATATTGTTATATTATATAGTATTGTTGAATAGTATATATTATTCAATAATATTATTGAATAGTATATTTTATTGAATAATATTATTGAATAATATATTTTATTGAATAATATTGTTGAATAGTATTTTTATTGTAAAATAAATATTGCACAAATTGTAGATTTCAACAAAATTTACAATTCAACAATATTATATTATTCAACAAAATATACAATTCAACAATTCAACAATATTATATTATTCAAAAAATATACATAACAATAGATATTATTCAACAATTTTATATTATTCAACAAAATGAAATGTAACAATATTTTGTTAATAATTATCTAATTCCCAATATTTAAACTTACTTGTTTCTCGTGAGAGTTCAGATGTACTCCTTCACTATTAATTAAAAAAATCTATTTTATTTCCCGATTCACAAAACAATTAATTGGAATGAACTAAATGATTCCTTGTTCGACAAAAGAAAAAAGAACAATTCTTTTTTAAAAATAGTTGGATTTCTTTAAAGACTGCGCATTAATTGAAGCATGAAAATGTATTTCATATGAACCAGCATCTTTCTTTTCCGAAACATTTTCCAACCCCGAATAAAGAAATAAATAATCAGATCTTATAAGTGTCTGAAGAAGGTTCGAAAAAAGAATGTCAAAGAGAAAAGCGAAACGTGCGAATGTAGATGAGAAATAATAAGAAACAGATTCACCCTTAAATTAATCTGGAGTGAAAGCTGCATTCTTCGGATTTGAACAAAAGTGTTTCACCTTAATAGTTCCTTGAAATCCAGGAAACCACTAAGTTCCTGTAGTTCGCTCTAAATACGTAGTTTCCGGTCTCATATGACCGTTGAGCTGACAACCCCACCCCGTAAAAGAAAACATCTATTCTCTAGAAATCTACCAACGAGCAGTCGCCCTTGGCCCAACATGGGCTGTTGCGCAACTGATGATGATAATGAATGATAGCTTACGGATTTCACATAAACTAGTCTGAATTTTAATGTCAATTATAAAGTACAAATCTATTTTAAATCAGAGGAATTAAACGTTCATTATTAGTAAAATAAAATAAAATATAGCATTAAAAAGGATGTTTTTACTGCAAAACATTTTACAAAAAATCTTGCCTAAAATATATTTATTATAAAAATTAATTTTATTAGGGAAGTATATTGTTTAAATGTTTTATATGTTAATAACTATCTAATCCCCAGTATTTAATCTAACTTGTTTCTTGATACAATTCAGATGTCTTCTTCACTATTAATTAAAAAATCTATTTTATTTCCCGATTCACGAAACAATTAATTGGAATAAACTAAATGATTCCTCATTCGACAAAAGAAAAGTACAATTCGTTTTTTAAAAATAGTTGGATTTCTTTAAAGAGCGCGCATTAATTGAAGCATGAAAATGTATTTCATATGAACCCGCATCTTTTCTTTTCCGAAACATTTTCCAATCCCGAATAAAGAAATAAATAATCAGATCTTATAAGTGTCTGAAGAAGGTTCGAAAAAGAATTTCAAAGAGAAAAGCGAAACGTGCGAATGTAGATGAGAAATAATAAGTAACAGATTCACTCCTTAAATTAATCTGGAGTGAAAGCCACATTCTTCGGATTTGCACAAAAGTGTTTCACCTTAGTGGTTTCCATGAAATCCAGAAACTCTTTTCTTTCATTGAAGTGAAAAGATAAAGGGGTCCGAATACTTAACGATGCACTTCACGGAGTCTTCGTTACTTCAAGCGTAAAGTAATTAAAAGTTTCTATTTGGGGGTTGAATGAGAATGCAAAAATCACAATGCGGGGATTCATTCCGAAGGAAAAGAACTCCTAGATTTCTCAAAAATGAATTAGACGGAAGACTTCCATGTTTGAAATCAGTCGGTTGCACATCACGTTCAAACGCGTGTAATTAAAGAAGGATTCAAAGGAAGTTCTGGCGAACATTTCCCCGTCTATTGTAGAGAGATCAGTCACAAGGCGAGATGCGCTAATTTTGTTAAAAATAACGAGATGGTAATATGAAAAGGAATATGAAATATTTTGTCCTCGCTGTTGAAAAGGGATTTAAACTTTTCCCGGACTTTCGTCGACATTGGAAACGCAGTTAGGAATCGGAATCTTTAGAAGTTACCATCTTTCAAGTAAGCGCTCTGGACACTTGCGCGCAAGAATAGCATTCGCAAGTTAAAGGGATTCTGCTGCTATTTGCTAACCCATTTTCCTCATTGTCTCTAGGCACTGATGACCTCGCTGGATGAAATTACTCCATCGCCAAAAATTAGACATCCCATTTCCTAAATGGCGACTACACGTTCGTGGTTGATTTTCCAGGTTCATTTTCGTAATTTGAGATAAAAATGGTTTTCTTGGACTCCTTCACCACAACTCCAGATACAAAATTAAATTAAAATGTTTTCTTTTTATTTGATTAGTTCTAAGTTTTTAAATTAAAGTTTTAATTTTCTCATTTATTTTTTTTTTTTTTTGTCAAATTAGGTTTTGTTTTAAACATTGAAAAGGAAATTACTCCTTGGTGTAAATTAGGCATTGCAATTTGTTAATGGTGTAACTCGGTTTTGTGGTTGATTTTTCTTTATTCACTTTTATAAATTGTTGAGGAATCGTGATTTCTTTCTTTCTTTTTTCTTTTATTATGAGGAAGATTCATACCTGTAAATTTTTACTTGGTGTTTGTTGAGAATTACACCGTGGTGAAAAATTAAGCTTTGCAATTTGTTAATGGTATAACTCGGTTTTTGCCGTTAATTTTTCTTTTTATTCACTTTTATAAATTGTTGATGAATCATGATTTCTTTGGTATTTTTAAAATGAGAATATGCATACCTGTAACCATCTGCAAGTAAGCGCTCTGGACACTTGTGCGCAAGAATAGGATCCACCAGTTAAAAGGGATTCTGCTGCTATTTGCTAACCCATTTTCCTCATTGTCTCTAGGCACTGATGACATCGCTGGATGAAATTAGTCCATCGCCAAAAATTAGACATCCAATTTCGTAAATGGCGACTACACCTTCTCGCGGTTGATTTTCCAGGTTCACTTTAATAATTTGGGATAAAATGGTTTTCTTGGACACTTTCACCTCAACGCGCAAATGAAAATGAAATTAAACAGTTAGAACAAATCAAATAAAAGAAAACGTGCTAAGTTTTTAAATTAAATTAAACCACATTTTAAACTAAAGCAAATCACTTTTTAAATTAAAGTTCTCACTTATTTTTTATCGCATTAGTTTTTTTTTTAAACATTGAAAAAGGAAATTACTCCTTGGTGGAAAATTAAGCATTGCGATTTGTTAATGGTGAAACTTAATTTTGTGGTTAATTTTTCTTTATTCACTTATATAAATTGTTGAGGAATCATGATTCCTTTTTGTATTTTTGAAATGAGAAATATGTATACCTGTAAATTTTTACTTAGTATTTGTCCAGATTACTCCGTGGTGAAAAATTAAGCTTTGCAATTTGTTAATGGGGAAACTAGGTTTTATGGTTAATTTTTCTTTATTCACTTTTTAAAATTGTTGATGAATCATGATTTCTTTGGTATTTTGAACTTTAAACTGTAGGTCCCTGTCTGTTTACCTCTCGTGTGCACAAGATGACAGTAGAGCGACAAACCAAACCAACCCTTGGTATTTTTAAATGAGAAAGATGTATACCTGTAGATTTTTACTTAGTGTTTGTCGAGAATTATTCCGTGGCGAAAAATTAAGCTTCGCAATTTGTTAATGGTGTCACTCGGTCATGTGGTTAATTTTTATTTATTCACTTTTATAAATTGTTGATGAATCATGATTTCTTTGTATTTTAAAAATGATAAAGATGTATACCTGTAAATATTTACTTAGTGTTTGTTGAGAATTACTCTGTGGTGAAAAATTAAGCTTTGCAATTTGTTAATGGTGTGTAACTCGGTTTGTGGTTAATTTTTCTGTATTCACTTTTACAAATTGTTGATGTATCATGATTTTTTTTTTTTTTTATTGTTTTGAAATGAAAGATGTATACCCTTAAATTTTAACTTGGTGTTTGTCGAGAAAATTATCAAGCATTCTCAAATATATATTTTTATACTTCAACCTATGAGTTTGTTTATAAATATGTATTTATTATTTATTTATTTCAATGAATTAAGTTTATGAAAGACATTTCTTCAACTTTAATATATTTTCCAACAATTCAATATTTATATTTTCCATTAAAGAATTTTTTAACATTTCCTCACATAGTGCAACAATTCTGTGCTAAAAACTGTTTGTTACATTTTGGAAACAGCTATGATAAAGTTCATAAATAATGTTTCCCTACTATACTTGAAAATACTTTCATTTCTTAGTTAGAATTAAGTACATAAACAAATTATTACTTATTTTCAGATAAAATACAGATTCAGCGTGATGTGCGCGAACTATATATTGTTACTATCTAAAAGAAAATTTTTTGTAGGACTATTGCTGAGAAAATTAAATTAGGTATCAACCATTACTGTTTGTTCTTCTTTCCATTGTTTACGATTTAAGCGTTAGAGTAAAAAGATTTAATTACATTTGGATTTTTCCGTTCTTTCTGACATATAAATGTACAACATTTTTTGTGAACACTACAGCGGAACAAATATATAATGTTTTTACTAGGACATTTAAATATAAAAAACTTACAAATTAATTACACCTATTAGGAGAGAGAAAACAAAAAAATTTAGATAGAAAACAAAGGATTGTTTGTGGAGAATCTAGAAAAGAAAAATTGTTTGTAGTAATCGAAAAGCTTTTTCTTGATAGCATTTAGGAAAACAAAATTATATTTAAAAACAACTCAGAATTCAAGTTTACAATATTGAACCAATTTTAATTATTTATTCATGGTTGTTCTTTTACAAATAGCGACTCAGTAACTGAAAGCAAGTTCCTTTCATTTAATTAAAAGTAAATTTGAAGACTCAACTGCATTTTTGTCATATCCGTAATTAAATTTAACCAATCTTGGATCTTTAAATGCTCTGTGGTTTCAATTTTCTTTGTTTTCCTTTTTTTTTTTCCTTAATGTAACTTAATCCTTTTATTTACTTAATACTTTAATGTAACTTATCCTAAATGACTTTTAAAAAAAATAAGAAAAATATTTTTAATATTTAATAATATAGGATTTAGTATGGACCTGATAAAATTAAGAAAAAGGTCAAAGTAATTTGAATTTAAATTAGTGAACTATTGATATTATTGTTATTGACTATATATTCATGTGCAGTCTTTAATTTATTATTGAAATGTATTTCATATTAATTTTTTAACTTCATGTTTATTTGAAACACCTGTAGTAGCTGACGTAGTGCGAACTGGCGGATAAAACTTTGGATTTCTGAACTCCTTTAACTCCGGTGGCCTGATGGCCAATTGGCTAGTGCTCTGACCTTTGGTACCACAGGCTTTAGGTTCGAATCTTGGTAAAAAGGTTTGTATCTTGGTAGTACAATGGATGTTTGTTAGTGGTTCAGAATCCACGTTAAACTGTAGATCCCGGTCTAATGAACCCATAGTGTGCACAAAATAACGATAGAGAGACAAACCGAAAGATCCCTTGTCTATGCCAGGATGGACACAATAAATCCGTAGGTAAGAAATTAATTTCGCTGAGTTAGAGAATATTTAAAAAAGGGTGCAATTTTTTCAGATGTTAGCCCTTAGTAGGCACTCAGTAGGCAATCGTGATGTCACCAAAAAAAAAGCCGATTGAGATTTTGTCAACTTTTTTCCATGATGATTTATATTCTGAATCAGATAGGCACATCACCATCTTCACCAATGTTATTCCTTTCAAATATTGATATTAAATTAATTTTGCTTGATAATATTAATAAATACCGATGAAGTACTCGCTAGAGATTAATTTTGATTAAGTTTTTTACTTAAGATAGTTATAAATCGAAATATCCAAATATATATATATATATTGTTATTCCATTTGATAGAATATTTATGTTGAATTATTATTTATAATGCGCAATGTTAAAAACGTTCAATTTCTAGACGTTAAATTAGTTCATAGATTCCGAGAGGGTGAATTCATATTAACGAATTGTTTAAATACAATATCATTTTAAATCACCAATGATATTTGTTTAAATATTTATATTACTATAATATTGCTTGATAATTTTAATAAATACCGATGAAATACTTTCTAGATGTTAATTATGAGTAACTTTTTACTTATAGTACTTCAAGATTGTTGTTGCTAAATCCAAATATCCAAAAAAAAAAAAAAAAAAAAGTATTGTTATTCCATTTGACAGAATATTTATGTTAAATTATTATTTATAACGCGTGATGTTAAAAATGTTCAATTTCTAGGCGTTAAATTAGTTTCTAGATTCCGAGAAGGTGAATTCGTATTAACGAGCCGTTTAAATACATTATCATTTTTCCTTTACTCATATTTCCTCGGGTTATGCATACATAAAATGTGATGTGGTGACTCGTTGTTAGTTCTCATGGAATGATTTCTAGACTGTAGGCAGAGGATGTGTGCCTAACTTATTTTAGGTGTTAAGTTTCTCTAAAATGCATCGTTTGAAAATGGCGGTAAAAAAATCTCTCTATTCTCCGCTACGAGGCTAAGCAGAAGTGACAGTTTTCCAATAATCCGAGCGGTTAATGAATATTCAAATGAGTGTGTACACACATCCATATCTATATTGGTCGGTTCCTCCCACACTAGAGCGAGAGGAATGGCATAAAGACGCCGCATAAGCAAACACGATTATTCAATGCGTAAGCCTTTAAAATATGCGACTATCTTCGCTTTATTTGTCCGCTCACTTCAAATCTCACCCTTGGAGAGATGGGTTTGCAAATTTCCTCCAACCTCTTTCGTCCCCATCTTTCCTCTCCCGACCAATAAAATAATCGATACCAATGAAAAGCCATTCGGCAGAAAAACGCTTGACCATAAATAGTGTTTGGGAAGGAAAATGCCGACCAGAGAACAACCTGTCAATAAAAGACCAATTTTATCATTAGCGGGTGGGTGGGATAGATGGAAGAAGAAAGCAAATCCGTCGGTGGAGAATTGGAAAAAAAAATCAAATCAAATAAAAAAAAAACGAGGGTAAGATGGGGGGAAAAAGAGGACAAAAATAAAAGGTTAACCTTACTAAACAGCAGTCACTTTTATTTTCCCTCCTTTATTCGGCAGCACAATTACGAATTCCGTTCGGGCCAACTTTTCCTCACTTTTCGCAATGTCTTCAGTGAAGTGTATTTATGCAGAGCGGGTGGGGGACCTCCTCTTTGCTTGACACTTGGATAATTGGGTTGTCCCGGCGAATTCGCAGGCCCATTCCCCCAGGCAACTTGGAAAAGCACAAGGGACCGGGGCCAGAAATAATAACTTTTGGTATCGTAACTCGTTTCGCTCCTTTCCTTCGCTTCGCTAGTCGGGACTCTGCGCACAATTTGCCTGGCAAAGTGTGGACCCAATTTTCGATGCGGGACTGTGACAGTAATTTGCTCTGTGTTTTGTCTCGTTTAGAGCAAGCTCATAAATAATTATTAGCTCGCTCTTCCAACGGAGGAAACTAAGTTTGGTCGCTACATGTCACCCCAGCCGAAAGAATCTCCCAACTCCCCAATTATGCAACAGAGCTGGGCTAGTTAAGTTATTTTCTTACTCGAGCGCAAGATTTCACTTCGCTCCAAAATATTATATTTCGGACAGACTTTTCGAAGGCAGCTTCAGATTAAGCAGGCCGAAAAAGGCTGGCCTCAAATAAGACGCAAATGAAATATGGGAATGTGACGTTCAGCGCATTTTTTAGCATCTTTTAGTCTTCTGATGAAAGCCACCAATCGCCGCCTTATCTCGCCAGATATGTGTTTGGCGGAATTAATTTTCTTTCTTGCTTAAGTGTTTTGCTTAAATATTTACATTCATTACGAGCATATGATGAGAGTGTTGATATGCTGTAAAAAATGAAAGGAGATTAATATCATTCAAATCAACAATAAAAACTCTATTTGAGCTACTTATGAGATAAATCTAGAAGATATTGAATAAAGTCCGTAATTTTTTTGTTTCACTTCTTGTTCTAGACTTCACTTTATTTGAAAATATGACTTGTAACACCTGGTTAAATAGAACTTAATGAGATTCAAAGTCTCGAATAATAAACGTGGGAAATTCAAAAACATTTTTGATATCTTCTTGCATTATTAGAAAGATCGTCTGGAGATAAATATCGTTCAAGTCAACAATAAAAACTACATTTGAGCTAGTTATGAGATAAATCAAGAAGATTTTGTATAAAGTCCGTTAATTTTTTTTTTTCTCTTCTGGGCTAGTTAAGTTAATTTCTTACTCTAGTGCAAGAATTCACTTCGTTCGAAAATATTATATTTCGGACCGACTTTTGAAGGCAGCTTCAGATTAAGCAGGCCGAAAAAAGGCTGGCCTCAAATAAGACGCAAATGAAATATGGGAATGTGACGTTCAGCGCATTTTTTAGCATCTTTTAGTCTTCTGATGAAAGCCACCAATCGCCGCCTTATCTCGCTAGATATGTGTTTGGCGGAATTAATTTTCTTTCTTGCTTAAGTGTTTTTGCTTAAATATTTACATTCATTACGAGCATATGATGAGAATGTTGATATGATGTAAAAAATGAAAGGAGATTAATATCATTCAAATCAACAATAAAAACTCTATTTGAGCTACTTATGAGGTAAATCTAGAAGATATTGAATAAAGTCCGTAATTTTTTTTTTCTCTTCTTGTTTTAGACTTCACTTAAAGAAATTGTGACACCTGGCTAAGTAGAACTTGATATGTAAAGTCTCAAATAATAAACGGGGAAATTCTATTAGATACTTCTAATGAAAATATCTACATTTTGATATCTTCTTGCATTATTAGTAAGGTTCCCATTTGCTGCATTATATTAATAGATATATTTCCGACAAAAAATTTTGAAAATATAATTTGAATAAATGACTTTGGCTTTAAATAATGACTTAATTTGACTTTTATTGAATAATGGCTTTTATTGAATAAATAAATGATTTTATTTGAAAATATGATTTAAGGAAATTGTAACACCTGGTTATGTAGGACTTAATGAGATGCAAAGTTTCAAATGACAAACGTGGAAATTCTAAAAATTTTTGATATCTTCCTGCATTATTAAAAAGGTTGCAGTTTTTTGTATTATATTAATAATTACATTTTCGACAACAAATTTTCCCGGGTAACATTTGAATATTTTTGTTAGTTAAGAGACTAAGCAATTTGTTGATAGTGAGAAAAATAAATTCACAATTAATTAATGTAACTGTATGATTTATCTAGAGTGATACTGGAAAATCATTGGTGTCTATTATAATACATCCTTAATCAAAATTTGAATTTCAAGCGATATAGCTCGCAAATGTCATATTTTTCACTGATTTTGAAAGGCTTTTAACAAGTAAAAATCTCTTTTTCTAGATAGTTCAGAGGTTAATAAAAAATTGTAAAATTTAACATATTTAATAATCACGTAATTTTTATATTTTTTAATTACTTGCAGGGATTTGAAATGTAAATTGATATCATTTTTTAAGTATCTAAATACACTTAAAGCCCCTTATTGTATTTATAGCGATTAACAATATATTTTAGGATTAAATTATTGATAAAGTCTGTAAGTTTTAAATTCATTTTTTATTTTAAATATTTATCAAATAAGCATGATACGTGATAAGCACGTACTTTTTGGGATAATGTTCAGTTTGCATAATATTATAGCATTAAGTTAGCATTAATAATATTGCAATGTTAAGTTATCATAGCATTTTGTTTAGTACGCCAATATCATTAAAGATTGTAGACGTGAGATATTATATATATAAAAAATCTTCTTATAATCAAGCAATTGTGGTATTTGCGGTCTAGAGTAGTAGATTCCAAACTCTTTGGTCCAAGGGCCTCATAGACTATACCTCAAATTCACCAAGTCAAGGGATAGAAGCATTTACCAACATATAATTTTGAAATAAAAACCATACAATTTTTAAACAAAATTTCATCCAAATATGATGTATACTCTTAACATGTTTCTAAAAAAACCAACATATTTAAATGTTAAAACCAACACAGTATGAATTTACATATTTAATGCAGAGAGGAACTTGATACATACATTAAGAATAACAAAAAAAAAAATTTCTAATCTTTTAAAACCTCATTTTTAACAAATAACTGCATTTAAATACAATATAAAAGTTCAAGTAATTTAAACTTAAAATGTTTTTGTAACCAAAATGCTCTTTCATATGTAATTTGAAGTACCTTTATGGTTTCATTCCCAACTTAATTCAATTTTTCTTTCATTTAAAAAAAATGTACAAGTACAAGCAAGTGTCAGTGGGAAAGAAAACGGCTTCATAAATTTAATTAATTACCAATAGAAAGTAAAATTTTATTATAAGTTTGAATTCAGGGTTTTCCCAACTCGTATCTCATTTATAATGTGCAAGAGGGCACAGGCATCCTTTGAAGTTGCTACTTTCGAAAGCAAGGAGACTCGATAGCATTGTGACAGCATGTGTAAGCGTTTCGCATGGATAATCTTGATGTCTGGTGGCAATTTCATAGATTTCTTTCTCACGACAAGCAAATGTAGACGTCCTTAAAATGTTCTCTCTTCAAAAAAAAAAAAAAAGTCTGAATACCCAGTTAGATGCAAAGAACGTTGATGCCACGACTCGGATTCATGATGGACATTCATAGCTAAATCATCAAGATAAATCATCTTGGCTAATCAAGCTCATCATCATCTAACTTAAATCATTATTTAAATCATCTTGGCTAATCAAGCCATTCATGGCTAAATCATCATCTTGGTTAATTAATTTCATCACCATCTAAATTAAATCATCTAAATCATTTTGACTAATCAAACCATTCATGGATAAATCATCTAAAATCGTCATTCTTGGCTAAATCGTCATTCTTGGCTAAATCATCATTCGTAGTTAAATCAGCAAGATAAATCCTCATCATGGTTAATAAAGTTCATCCTCATCTGACTTAAATCATCATTCATGGCTAATTCACCATCATAATAGCCCTTCATGGCCCCATGGATGTTTTTGGAGACTCCTAGTCCAGAATATGATAGACTCAGCTCAGCAGAGTTCTTGGTATAATGAACATATTTCTTAAGTCATTGAGTTTAATGCATACCAACAGCGGAATTGAATTCAAGCTCTTTTGGCGTCAAATTAGAGAGCACTACCATTTTTTGCATTTTTTTCCTGTGGTACATCAGAGGGGCTCATGTTCCACTTATATCCATTGAGTGCAATGCGTACCAATAGTGGAATCGACGGCAATTGAAAGGAGAGAACTGCCTTTCGAGAGATCTTTCAAAGCCTCGTATTTGCACGTTGTTTGGAAAACTCGTACAGACAGTCTGACGGTCGAATCTTATGCGCATTATCGCATTCAAGTTTCTTTATTTTTTTGAAAGTAATGAGTGTAACAAATGCGACCAGTGGATTCGAACCTGAGCCCTTCTGCGCGCTAACTATGCTCATTACCATTGTGTCACAACTTGGGTAAATTAACGTTAGATTACAAATACTGTGAAAGTGACTGTTCAAGGCGAAATTGCTGTCGCTTTTAATATCAATTCACTAGAAAGCATTTTCTGCTTTATACAATGAAACATTGTTAATTATAAAGCTAAACAATGTTATTAAATGTTAAAACAATGTTATTAAAAATAGCAAATAAATTATTTTTTAACTTTATCTTAAATTCCTATAATTGTTATATATAATTAAATATAAAACTTCAATCAATATAATTTTAAATTCGCATTAGTCTTATCACAGAATAAACATTTAGTAATAATAAAATAGGATTTCATAATTTCATTAACTTGAAAAACATAATTATTGTAACAATTAATGTTTTGTTGGAGCAAATCTTTAAAAAATCTTTTGATTAAAGTTATCATTAAAATAAAAAATGTCACATCAAATACATAACAACATAACAAATATTCCGAACTAACAAAATTCGTTATAGTCGTTATTTAATATTGCTCTCATATTTTAAGTTTTGAAGTATAGGAAAGAGATGCACAGACTTGTAAAAACCACAAGATGCATTTACGCTGTAACTTGGCCGTAGGTTACACACACAAAAAAACCCTCTATAATTATATTGCACACTCCCATTATATATATATATATAAATTTCTTTACTATTGTGTCCAAAAGTAAGACCAATTTTCAATTTAAAATTTCCGGGCTTATAGAATTTCAATTTTTTTAGATTGTCCTTGACATCTGTGTGAAATTTGACGTCAAAATATTCATTTGTGTTTGAGTTACGCTTGTCTTTGTGAGACGCTACAACTGACACCGGTGATTTTTGAAATGTTCTAAATTAATTGAGCAAAGAACTTGCATTAAATTTTGTTTTGCGGAAACATTAAGTGAGCCTTTCTATGTCGGAAAGAATTGTTTAGAAGTGGTATAAAGAGTTCAAAGAAGGCAGAGCGCGTTAAAGACGAAGATGGACCAATAAAATAAAACTTTGTCAGGCAGCACGCAAAGTATTAATAATAATAAAAAGTTCATCAAAAGAGTTATTAAAATTTTTTTTAATTTAGATACCTAATGTAATAAATGATAGATTTAAAATCTTTGATTTTTTTTTTTCAAGAAGAGGATTTTTTCTTCCCTTTTGTGTAAGTCAAGAAGTTTTTATCTGTGAAATAAGAAATGGGCTATAAAATCAAAATTGGAAATGTAGGTTATTTAAATAAAATACCTTATAAATGATATGCAACGTGGAAGCTGTTTGTACATTCCTGGTTTATAGAATGTATTTTTAAATTTTCCCTGCCAATTCTCGTCTGTAGTATTTTAAACAGCATTTGGATAAATTGAGATAAAGGAGCAATAGCCAGTGTACATCTCAAAAAGTACCAAGTCAAGTGAAAGTCAAGTCAATTTCGTAAGTAGCTAGATATGTCCTTGAGATGAAAAATAAAACCCTAGCAACTGATAGATGATAAAAACAAATAGTTTCTCTCATAATATAAAAGCGCATGTGCTATTTGTACTTGTATTACCGAAAGTTTGAAAACATTTATGACCTTGGAATAAAAAGTATGGAGAAGGGTATATTTTCGCTTTAGTTCAGTTTGATTTTAATAAGAAGTATTTCGGTTTGCGTAATATAATTTTTTATTAAATAAAGAATATTAGCTGCAAACACCTATTACTGTAAATTTAGTCGGCTACTAAAATAGCTATATTTTTAGTCGATCAAAAATTTTTTTTTCCAATTGTTGCCATTAAATAAATAAATAAATAAATAAATTATGAACACCTAACGAGCCCTGAACATGTGATCAATACGATTCATTTCGTTACGAAGGGGAAATTATATTTATTCCATGAGGAAGACAAGATAAAAATTTATCAGTTTATATCTTCATAGAGAAAAAGACATCGAAGGGCCCAGACAATGTTAATTTAAAATACCAAAAAAGAAGTCCTTTCATTGATAAATACCATACTGGCATTTCGAACTGCAAAAATTAATTCAGAAAACATTGAAACTTGAGGTTTTAAAAATTCATCAAGCCTAAAGACATATTTAATTGAAGATCGTAATGTTTATAACGGGATGCAGGGGTTGTTCGTTGTACAATGTGAATGAAAGATGACGATGATACAAGTGGACAGCTCATTGCTTTACCTGATGTAAAAACTACTCGCATATCTTTCGCATGTGTTATAAAAAATTTCAACTATCTTCAGCTAAATAAGAAAATCCCCATCATAATAAGATCCATGTCGGAAGATGTTTTTATAATATTAGATCTACTTTTAAGTGAGGACAGTATTCGATTGAAAACCTCAACATAAATATGCACTATTTAAAAGGAGATTTTTTTTTGCTTTTACCTCCTTTTATAGATGCTAAAGGAAATATTGTTGAATGTAGAAAGCAAGGAATTTAGTCTGATCAGTTAGGAAAAAGAACTACATTTGCAAGACGAAAGTAGGCAACTACTCAATAAAACGAAAATTGGTGACAATGGTATTTGGTAAACACTGTAATTTGCGATATGAATAAACTTTCTCAACGGAAAGTATTTCAAAAGAAATGTTGAAGTATAATGTATTGGTTAAATTAAAATCATTGGTACTGAAAATAAAAAATTAAACTACTGGAAGAGAATCAAAATTAAAATATGACAAAAAAAAAAAAATTTAATGATTTTACCAGTTTATATCGTGATTTCAAAAATAATTTTTAGGAAGATTCAACTCTGAGTGATATGAAAATCAGAACAAAACTGAAGCATTTCAAGTTCATACAGTAGAACTGAGTGGGAATTTTATGGATACCAATCTTAAATTAGCTGCAGAGAAAATGCACAAGGAATTTATAAAGGGTGAGTACACTTTAATGTATGCTGAAAATCGAATCTTAATTGTACATTATGTAACAATACACGACAAAGGTAATTTAAATTTATTGATTGGGAATTTTTATATATATATATACCTATTCTTAATGTGAAAATAAAAATTAAAAAGAACAAAAATTTTAACCTTTTTTCTTTTTAAATAACAGCTATTAAATGCAATTTGTAAAAAGTCCAATTAAATTTCTTTAGTTAATCTTACTTTACCAATGAAGAAATAATTTTGATTGTAGTTTTTTATAAGTTTATAGATATTTGATAGCTGCAAAAATTAAATAATTAAATGAAATAATATATATATAATATATATATATATATTGCGTGTGTATAGTGAAATGAAAATAAAATTCTGATTTTATTTTTTATAATTTGTATTTCTTAGCATAATTAATATAATTTGTATGCATTTCCTTCCAATCAAGCTACAAATATAAAGTTATTTAGCAAAATTTGAAAAGGTTATAGCTTTGAAACGATTTAGCTTGAATATATTTTTGCATTATTTACATTTTAAAAGCAATAATACAAGAGGAAAGAATGAATGTTACTCGTTAAAACCTTCATATAAAAACAATCAAGTCCAATAAAATTATTTTGATTATTTATTTAACAATTATGAGTGTTTTGTTGGATATCGACGTAATTTAAGAATAATTTTTGATCGTCTTGGATTAGATTCATATTAATTTGTTTAGAAAATTCGAAGCCATTTTATTCCATTTTTCTCGAATTGAATATTTTTTATCTGCTACTTTGAAGAAATATTGTGTCTTTGGATTATATATTGGACACATGACCAAGTATATTCTATTGGATTCAAATTTGTTAAATGAGGAATCATTTTTATAACTTATTTACAGTTGTGAAACAACAACAATCGAACATTAAAGGCTTAGGATCATTATTCTAATAGAACTCGAAGGCAAGTGGTAAACCGAGATTTTCGTCAGATGATTTTAAAATTCAGTTTAAGATATCATTTATTTATCTTTGGTATTTATCCATCTTATTTATCATTAAATCCATGGCGCTATGAATAGATTTTAATTTACTATTCAGATGATAACATAATATCGCAATCGCCTTGTTTACCGAATGGTAAAATATGACGATGGTTATTTATTTATTTTTTTGAAAATTTCTTTTGATTTTCTCAAAAACAATATGAAATTTCTAGCTCCAAATATATTAAATTTACTTTCATAACATAACTCTGTAAAAAAAAAAAATTTTTTTTTTTTGACATATAAAATTTGAAGACTTCGATTCTGTACATTAAAGAAGAATTTCTTGATCGCCACTCAACCGCAATATCTGGTTGATCGATTTATTATTTAAAATGTTTTTGTTCTTACATATATTCCTGAACTTATCACTATAACTCATATAATAAAGTAAAGATTGATGCATAATATTACATTCATTTAACGAATGTTTTAGGATTCGGTTCGATTTTTGTTGTAATCAAACGAAAAGTGATGACTTAAATACTTTTAATTTGTCAATTTTTCGCATCATTGTTGCCTAAAAATGTTTGTTTACATATAATTGTGAATACAGGCAAACATGTATATTTTAATGTAATAATTAGAAACAACCATGTCTACTTTATCTAGTGCAATTTTGAAATTCAGGTACTTTTTGGCTAATATATATGGTAGAGATAAAAAAATATTACTTAAATAGGAATCCTTCATTCAAGAAAGTATTGAATAAAATATTGAAAAAAATTGTATTGAATAAAATATTGAAAAAAATTATGTTGAATAAAATATTGAAAAAAATTGTATTGAATAAAATATTGAAAAAAAATACTATTGAATAAAATATAGAAAATAAATAATATTGAATAAAATATTGAAAAAAAATAGTATTGAATAAAATATTGAAAAAAATAGTATTGAATAAAATATTGAAAAAAAAAAAAAATAGTATTGAATAAAATATTGAAAAAAATAGTATTGAACAAAATATTGAAAAAAATATCGTTGAATAAAATATCTTTCTAACATTTAAAGGTTTAGTTTTTATTAATTTAAAGGTATATCAGGTTCCCTGTTTTAATTCTGCAGCAAAATCTCAGAGGCTTTTTAAAAAGTTATTAGAGTTTTTGCATACCGTACTTTAAAAATACGGTATTTTTTTCTCCCTTGCGCGCATGCTCATAGGAAATTGCGCATGCGTATCTGTAATAATGTTTCCTATGAGCATGCGAGCAAGGGAGAAAAAAATACCGTATTTTTAAAGTACGGTATGCAAAAACTAATAATTATAATAGTTAAATGAGCGTATGATGTCGCGAGATTGAAGAAAAGCATCGAGGTCTGTGCGTTTCTGATGGATTCGATATTTTTCTGTGGTACCAAACCTCAAATATTTTAAACTTTCTTCCTATTAAGACTTGCAAACAACGCATTTTTAATGTCACTGTTATGACATTATTCTATCAAAACCATGTTTTTTTCCTCGGCTACCTATATTGATTGAATTCTGGTGTGCACAACTGTTTAGATTTATTGGATCACATTTGAAGAAAAAAATTAGTGTGTTGAAATGAAATATTAATAATTAAAGATTATAAGCAAAAATTATTAAAACTTACAATATAAACGTACAACATAATAAATAAACAAATAGCTTAGATATCTTTGATTTCTTTGCATGAAGAGTTTTTATCATTGAGCAGTCCAAAAGTTTGTCTCTGAATTAGAATCATATAAATGTGCTATAAATTAAAAATTAGAAATCTAAGTAGGTATTAAAACAAAATAAAGGCTTTAGTTTAATAAATAAATACTTTTGGTAATAAATAGGCACGTGAAAGTTGTAATGTTTTATAAGAAATTACGATCTCATGTTTGCTGATTGGACAGCCCGTTATTTAATTTAAGTCTTTGGGTTTTTGTTATTTTATTTTCTAGGTTTTGGTTGTTTAATTGTTAATAATTTAGTATTTTTTCCTTTATTTTTATCTCTTGGTGTAATTGTTTATAATCTGCCATTAGAAATAAAAAAAAAGGTTTTAATTTTTAATTAATTTAGTAAGTTGTTAATTATGTATATGTAGTACGTTTTTGTTTATATATTTTTTTAAAAATTACTTATAAAAGAAAAAAATATTTTTATCAAGTTGATCTTTTTTTTTTTTTTTTTTGTTTTTGCTCTTACGTCAGATATAAAATTACATTAATAATTTTTCTTGAATTTACGAATTTTTGCATATTTCTATGAATTTAAGAATTTTAATGACATAAAAATAATTTCATAGATTTATTATACTTAAAGTAAATATGTTATATTAAAAATGCCTTTAAGAAGACACTTTAGTCATGATGAACGAAAAAATAAATTAATAAGTATTAAAAATTAATAAACATAATTTATGATCATGGGTAATATTATATTTTAATGAATTTTATTTAGGAAGAGCAGAAAAAAAAAAATGTTAAATGTTTAACAAAATGTTTAAAAACATTTTGTTTTACATTTTTAGAGAATGCACACTTTAAATTTTAACAATAATAGATTAATTTGATATTATATATAATTAATATTTACTGCAGATGAACTGATTATTTTGAATTCGTTATATATAATAATTATATAAGATTCGAATATATTCGTTATGTATAATAATTATATAACATTCGAATTATACAATATTCGTTATTTTTAAAAATGAATTCGTAGCACAACAGTTCTTAACGTATTATTTGTATTGATCTCGATGCAAGTTCGTGATGATAAAAAAATTTTTTTTTTTTTTGTTCCTACATTTTTTTACAATTTTTTTTTTGTTAATCTAAATCGAGTCTGTTTCAACATTTTTCAGTGCACTTCTTTAACAAGTTATTAAAAGTTTTCATTGATTAAATATTTTATGAACTTGTATGAATTGATATCAATATAAATCTGCAATTTCCAATGTATTAACAAACTTCTTGTATTCCCACATTCAATAAAATAAATTTCAATGGAATTGAGATTCACTGATTTAAAGCGGCTTGATGGCCAATTGGCTGGCGCCCTGGCCTTTGGAATCGAATCCTGGCGGTGGCATGGATGTTTGTGAGCGGTTAAAAATCCACGTTAAACTGCAGGTCTCAGTCTAATTTGCCTTACCGTCTATTTATTTTTAGCTATTAAGATTTTCTAAATTCTATTATAATTGATTTGATGAATATTCCTCCAGCTCTCTGATTTGTATAATCTCATATGTAGTGTTTATTGTATTATATTGTTTTTAATTTTTTTTTTTCTTTTCTGTAATATCTTACCTAACGTTTTTATATTTTCGCATTTCATATTTCATCCTTCTTCAAAAAAATTATTATTATTATTTTTTTTTAATTTTTGATATTTAGTTCTGTTCTTGTATGAATTTTCCCCATTGTTCAGCTTCTGTACCTCAAAAGGAATTATGCAAAACTTTTCCGCCTCCATCGTGCGCCATTCATTTCACCCACATCATTCCCAAACTGTATAGGGGCAACTCAGCTCTAGGCACAGTGATGTGGTGTAGTGTAGTAGTAGTCTAATTTGCCTAAAGTGCGCAAAACATGACCGTAGAGTGACAAACCAAACCCCTGACTTATAGCAGGGAGCGCAGACTTTTAAAAAATGTTAGCCAAACAAAAAGTATTAAGTATATAACACTTTGAAATTATATATTTAATGCGAGAGAAATAGGAATAGAAACAATATATTGAAAATAAATAGTATAATAAAGAATTTACAGTATGATATCCTATTTATTGACTGATTAATTATTGGCTACTTCTTTTTCATTGGCGCAGCAGCCCCATAGCGGGCCAAGGCCGGTTTACTGGCAGATTTCGAAATGGAGATGTTTTCTTTTACGGGGTAGGGGTGTCAGCTCAACGCCGTACATTCATATTAGACTGGAACCTATGGTTTAAAGTGAATTCCGAACCACTACAAACATCCACGGCACCGCCAAGACTCGAATCCAAAAACTGTGGTACCGAGTTCCAGAAGCAAAATTTCGAATGCCAACGGCACGCGGTGTTCCCAGGTGGTCACCCTCCCAAGTACTGGCAGCGTCCAATGATGATTGACTTTGGTGATCGAAGGAGAACTGGTATATTCAGCATAAAAATTAATTTTTCACGAACCAGATCTCGAACCTGGGAACTTCCGCGCGTTAGGCGGATGTGTGATAATCATGTGTACGGACAATTGGTTTCTACTTATCGATTTTTTTATTAATAGATGAAAAATTTTATCCACCATTATATGTTGATCGAAATAATATTATGTATTCTAATTCACTATCTAGCAACAACCATAGCTATTTTGCTAGGATCAAGTTTATAATGGAACATATTTACTCATTCCTATAAAATACGTAATAATGTTCTGAAACAAACATTTACTGATGGACAATAGAGATGAGACATTTGTATTTTTGTAAGAAAAAAATGGTAGGGATGTTGGACCCAGACTTTTGCTTGATATTGACAAAAGTCTTATCTCCTGGTTTTCAGTAAATTAGAAAACATTAAAAGAATTTTATTAAATATATTTAAATGTTAACTTTAAGACGAATAATGTTCCATGTTTTAATTAATCATCAAATCTGAATGTCTTTCAAAAAAAAAGCCACGATATAAGAATCCCTGGTTTAAATTTGTTTAGGAAATATTCAAATATCCTTATCTATCGTGTAGTTTTTAATCGTTGAATTCAATCCTCTTACAAAACACGAACATATTTTCTTACTTTTACTACCTCTAATAGATGTTATTCTTGAATATAAAGGATAAATTTTCGCAGTTCCACAAAACTATAAAAAATGGATTACACGGGTTCCTTATTGTTTTAATTATTAGAGAACTTTGAAACTTGGGCCCCTTTCAATTTGGGATACCGCCCAAATAAATTATATATAATACTAAACTGGATATATTTTACTGATAAACATGTATTAAACTAAAAAATGCAAGTAGGAAGAAATTTTAAAATTTTCTATATTTATTGTGTTTAAAAAAATATATTGTATTGTAGTAGTATTGTATTTTAAAAAGTTTCTTCCATTCTTGTGATATACTTTTATTTTCATTGTACTGTATTTTATTCAGGCAAGAAAAACAGTTCGATACTGGGTTTTTTTCCCCCATTCTTGATTTAATTTCGAATTTTGAAGAAAATTTTGAAAATTATTCTTGAAGAGAAAAAAAATGATTTTTTTTTCAAATAAATTTTCTAGTGTAAAAATATATTTTGGACCTGATAAACAAGTGATTAGGGCTCTGGCGCTTGATGTCTCAGGTTTCGAATTCGAGTCCCTCCGGTGTCATGGGTATTTGTAGTGGTTCAGAATCCAAGTTGAACTGTAGGGCTCTGTCTAATTAGCCGAAAGTGTGCAAAAAATGACTGTAGAAAGAGAAACCTAGTCAAATCTGGTTTAAACATCTCAAACCATCGCATCACTGTGGAAACATTAGTTGCATGCTCGGATGTATTTGGGAATAAACATCTCAAAATATCAAATTAAGTTAAGTCAAGTCAAACCAAAGACATCATTAAAACTTCGTGTTGTTTGGGTAGCAGAATGCCATGTTATATTCATACGGTAAATCTTTGTTTTTAATTTGGTAAATATTGTATCTAAACTTATAATATCCCCCCTTAATAGAATTTTGAAATTAATTTGGACGAAAAAATAATGTTTTAAAGAAACTGTTAATTGAATTTGTTTTTTAAATAACTCTCCGAAAACTCTTCTTCATTGACGCAATAGTCCCATGGAGGGTCAAGGCCATCTGTCTACTGACAGATTTCGGGGCAGATGTTTTTTTTTTCAAGGGATAAGCAGTCAGCTCTACGCTCAACAGTCATATTAGACCAGGGCCTACTGTTTAAAGTGGATACCGAGCCTCTACAAACATCCATGCACCTCAGGGACTCGAACCCTAAACATGTGGCACCGAACGCCATAGCGCTAGTCACTCGGCCATTAGGCCCATTATTCTAACTAGTTGTTTGTATTCTAATAGCAAAGTACTAGTGGACGAAGGTTCGATTTCCATTGGTACCTTTTTTTTAATCAGGGCTTTGAAAAAAAGGAAGATTGTTACAGTTTGTGTTGGTCTGCTACCTGAGAGTTTTCAGGGTTTTTTTTTTTTTTTTTTAATGTGATATACAAATGCATTGTATATCCCTAAAAACACAAAAGTAATATCACCTTCACTATCCATCAGAAACTATTCGTAGTACAGAGACTCTTTAAAACATGAAACCCTGCTTTTAAAAATATTCAACTTACCAAATTTTTCAAATTTTTTGAATTCGCCAAATTTTTTGAATTCACCTAATTTTTTAAATTTTTGAATTTCGCCTAATTTTTCAAATTGTTTGAATGCGCCAAATTTTTCAAATTGTTTGAATTTACTAACATACTGAAATTTCTTCCTTATGATTGAGTTATTATACTTCTTTGTTTTCATGAAGATTATACATATATAAATGCTGTAGAATGAAGTTTTCAAAAGTGATTTTCCAGTTTTCAGCATTTAGTTATTCTCGGTATTTGTTTGTTTTCTTTGATCAAATGAATATATTTAGAAAAATTCATGTTTTTACTAAAAAAAATGAATTTTCTAATAAACTTATTTAATATGAATTCTATAAATGTATTTGAATTAAAATCAAATTTTATGATTTGAAATAAAAATTACATATTATTTAAAGCAAGAAATATAAATTTTCAGCAAATAAAAAACTGTTTAACGACTTAATTTATTTTCAATTGAAATTTTTTTTATTTAAAAATTAAGTGTACAAAATAACTCTAATTTATAAGCCAATTCTTTTTTGTAAACAAAAGATTTCTGAAATTATTTTGTAAATAAACTTAACGAACCACTCGCTTGAATTTTTAAATAAAATACTCTATTATATAATGTTAATTTAATAAAAATTGTAGCATGGAATAAAGGGAAGATACAAAAGCGAAATATTTCTAATAAATACCATCTGTAGAACTAATTAATGTTATTTAAATAAAAGTTCGAATAATTTCATTTGATTCAATTAAGATATTTTTGCCTAAGAATTCAAATTAAACAATTAAGCCTACAGTAAATAAGATAGATTATTTGTTTGCGTAGATGGAAAAGCAGATGAAATATTTGTTATATTTTGAAATAAGATCCTCCGACGTATTAAAGTCTTATCATTCCCCCAGGATTGATTTCTCGTTCGTTATACTTTTTCTACAAGCCTTTCAATAATTTTTCTCAATTGATAATTGCTTCAATTTCCCGAACTTTGGAAACTCTCAAATGAAAATATATTTTCTACCAGCAAAGCTTCCCTCCAATCCTTTGGATCCCAGTAATGAGGAAAAGACATTGTTTTTATCTTTGGCAGACAATGTGCCTTTCCTCTTTGCAATTTTGTATCCATCCATCATGAAATCTGCTTTGAATTCTCTCTGGGAGCCTGGGTTGTGAGCGTACTTGCTTTGGCATTAAAGCGGCCAACAGAGGGATTTATCGAGCAAAGTTCTCGCCAACATTTCAGGGATCTCAACCATCTTATTAGCGTCCTTCTTTAAAGCCTCACTTAGCGTATGTCAGGCTGACGAAGTTTGGAAATTTTAATCTTGAGCGTTTAGTTCCCAGTTGTCTGTCTGTTAATAACTCACGGGCCTCAAATATTATGCAAAGATTCCGTTCCAAGATGAATTTCGATCGATAACATTCGTCGTTTGCTGACTCTCTGAGGACTCGCGAGTCCCCTGGGTGAAGCCAAACTTTGAAAGTGGTTTCCCTTAGATCTGTGTCTGGAGGGACAACTCATAGAGCGAAAATATTTAATCTTTTCGAATTTCCCAGCACAACCCTAGATTCTGCATAAAGATTAAAGTATTAGACTCGCAAAATAGAAATTCTACTTAAAATGCACTTGCGACTCAATGATATTGACCTTTCCTAATTGACGAGGCTTCGATAATGAACGATAAGAAGCTGGCAAAATCGATAGATCTTCTGTGATTAATAGAAGTTCCAGACGAAGTCAATCTTAAGTGATTCTTCAAGAACTTTTTGTTAGACTTTCATATAGATTTCATTAAGCAGAATCTAATTCTCATTGATCTCTTATTAATGAAGCTCTTTTCATCAACATGGATTAGTTGTGAAATTTGATTGGTCTAGTATGCTAATAATGACAGAATTTGTTTAATCAGTTTAGCATACACAATTATAGATAATTAGATAATAATATGCGAGCCTTTGGCTAATATTTTCAGAATGATTTGGTTTAAGATTTGCAACATTTTCAGATCGAATTTTTAAACTGTAAGTCTTTTTTTTCTCTAAAAAAAATCGAGAATAAATGTTGTTTTTTAAAAAAAAATTTTGAAATAAAAAATTATGTTGAACCTTATTTAGATTAATCGCTGATATTAAATTTTCAATAATTAATCGCGTTTATTAAATTTTTTTCAATAATTAATTTTTCAATAATTAATTTTAAATAATTAATAGTTGGTATTAAATTTTCTCGCATACGAAACTTAAATTTTATTTCATTGCATGTAACAAAATTACAACTTATTGGAAAATTAGTTGTCATATTAGTTTGGATAATTTTATAAAATAGGACCATTTCACCAATTCATTCGTTTTAAAGCATTCGTAATGAATTTATAATAATTGAAAATTGAATTAAAAAGCAATTAATCCAAGAAATAGCAAAAGAAAATTACGAAAAAAAAGTTAAAATTCACCTTTATGTTGTAAAAAGATTATTATTTAAACATCACATTAAATATAAATGCTTTATATTTTTAATTATTTATTATCTAAATGCAACATTTTCAGATACAATCTTTAATTAATAAGTATGTGTATATATTATTAAAAATTTTATGTGTATAGGAAAAAAAAGGGTAAATTAAAAATATATAGATATAAATATTTAATTTTTTTACATGAGATTCTAAACATGTAAATTACTTATCTTATTAATATTATCTTATTGACTAATATCATATCGTTATCTTATTATTGTTATATTTTTATATTAATTAATGACATTAACTATTGTTATGTCATTAATTAATATAAAAAAAATCTTTGTTTATTTTATGTCATATAAAATATGTCATACTAAGCATTTTTATGCATATAATAAAAGAAATAATAAAACTAATTTTACTTTAATTTTGCGCTAAAATATCTCTTAAAATTATTAACTCTTTCCAATTTTAAAATTAAATTGAAAGTTTTATAAGCAAAATTAAATTAAATATCCGGCTTGACTTAAAGTAGCATAAAAGAATAAAAAAATTAATGCACATCGAAGAATCTTTATGAAATGCATTACCCAATATGTTAAAAGCTATCAAATCAAATGCAGACGCATGCATTTCAAATTTATACGTTTAATCTCAATATATAATTATTCATAATACTTATGTGGTTTTTCTTTCATTTTAGTGATGATCATTCGATTTATCTATACATGAAATACAATATTTTTATAAAAAAGAATAAATCTGTTTTAGATCGATTATTGAATTTAAAATTCTTTTGTTCCTTATCAACAGCAGCAAAGAACACTGCTTTGTTCCGTGTTTATCAAACAGAATAAAACCTCGTAACATTTCAAAAATTTTTTATTAGTGATTTGTAACAAATATTAAGAATAGAAGCATTTCCTGTATGCAGATATCTTTGTCACTTTCTTTTGCGAGTTGCACTTTTCTTAATTAACGAGTTCTATTATTGTTCTTGAAAAATAAAAGAGTTCTATTATTGTTCTTGAAAATAAAAGAGTTCTATTTTTGTTCTTGAAAATAAAAGAGATCTAGTATTGTCCTTGAAAATAAAAGATTCTATTATTGTCCTTGAAAATAAAAGAGATCTATTATTGTTCTATTATTGTCCTTGAAAATAAAAGAGTTCTATTATTGTCCGTAAAATAAATGAGTTCTGTTATTGTCCTTGAATTATTACCCTTGAGTGACAAGAAATAATATAATACACTTTTAATGATCTCGGCGATGAAATGTTTAGACCATGTTTTAAAAAATAACCATGAATAAAAAATATTTTTCTATATGATTTTAACATTTACGGGCAAGAAAAATTTTCTTCGTTTCAATAATAAAGAATTAAATATATGATGAAAAGACACCATCTTGTTTATGCTCTTTATATCAAGATATCCATTTCGCCTTCCTCTCACAAGTCGCATGTAGAAAAAAAATTCGAAAACCCCTATTTCCCTGCCCTCTCTAACATATGAAATATTCAGACACATCTATCCTTTTTGTTTCCTGCAACGTTTAAGGGATTCGCAGGAGCAACTCGCATCTAGGAGTGTATTAAGAGGTGGGGGAGGATGCTAAATCGGCTTTTAGGTGTTGAAAGTTACTCACTCTGCGAAGCTGCCCGTGGCCTTAGACCAATCGTCAACTCGGGCAAAAGCTCGGGACGTAATTGGATCTGGAGATGACCAGTCTCTTCCAGTGACTCAGAATCTGGCAGCGGGAATGCGATGCCCTCCAACCATTGCCTCTCGAAATCTGCCTCTTTTTAGAATGAGAGGATTAGTCCCGACAGAGATTACGTTACAGCAGGGGAGGAAAAACGGAGAATATTTTCGAATTCCCATTCAGATTTGATGGGTGGATGGGAGAGAAACTGATTTACAGAATAAGGTGGGTTGCCTTCTCTTTTTGGATGTCCTTTTTTAAAAGGAGGGTAAAAGAACATTTATGTAAATATAAAAGGTGATTAACAATCATTGTTGGATATAGTTTTATCAATAACTTGGTACACAATAAGTTTCATAATTTTTTTTCCGTTGATTTTTTTAACTGGGCTTTTATTAATAAATAATAAAGAATACTCAAGAATAATACAAAAAATAATGAATAATACTAAAAAAATAATACAAAAATAATAAATAATACTCAAAAATAATGCAAAAAAAATAATAATAAGGCTCAAAAAAATAGTACAGAAAAATAATAAGCAATTCTAAAGACAATACAAAAATAGTAAACAATTCTAAAAAAAAAAAATAGTAAACAATTAAAAAAAAAAATAGTAAACAATTCAAAAAATATAAAATTGTAAAAATATACAAAAAATTGTAAACAATTCTAAAAAAAAATACCCAAAAATAGTAAACAATTCTAAAAAATATACAAAAATTGAATAAAAAATAATAAAACTGATTATTGTTGAAATTAATAGGACTATAATATAAAATTGTGACTAATAAATAATTTTACACGTAATTTGATTGGCAGAAATTAATATGCTTTTCTCAATCTTTCAACGAAGATTTAATAAATTTATAGAAAAATAACTCGAAATGTAAGAAATTTACACAGACGCAAAATGTTGTTAAGCGTCCGTGTCGTTTCAAACCACTTTATCCCTCTATAAAACGTATTCCATATTAAAAATCGAATATTAAGATAAAAATTGCAGAGATGAAGAAATTTCAAAAGATATCGATATTTTTGCAATGCATTAGTGAGGAACAAGGAAAAACTCAATTGTTTAAAACATGTTGTCTAAATAGAATTAAAAACCGTTATTTTTTCTAGTGAATTCACAATTGTTCCCTATTCTTTCCCTTCGACTTTTTGATAATCAGTTCCGATGCATTTTTGTCTTTTATTGTGACTCATAAAAACAAAGGGATCAATAACTTCCATGCATGTAACTAAATCTTTTTCCTAAAAAACGAGCAATTTCAAACAAGCAAATCTTGCGTTTTACTTTTGAAATGAAGTGAATCGAATAATACTGGATGTTTACCTTGTGCGCGTTTTCCCGACTGCATTATAAAATGCCTTTTTTTTTTTTATCCGTTCAACGCCAAATAACTTTTATACCTGTTAATAAAAAGGTTTTTAAATATAGTAAATAGATAGCAAGATAATCGATGTGATGAACAGTATAGGATAAGAGTTTTAAAAAGAAAATTTATCAATTTATTTGTTTAAATAATTTTTTTTCACTAGTACGAAATACTTTATAAGTATATAAAACATTTATTAAAAAGCAAACTTTATTGATTTTCAGTTAATTAAAATTTAATTAGATTTTTTAAAGCATAAAAATAATTTCTGGTTGATTTTATAATGAAAACAGAAACACTACATTATAAAAGAATTTAAGCTTCAATTTTAGTGTAAAATTGTTAGGTTTATATTAATGTAAAATTTGGCTGCATAAAATAATGTTTAATTTATTTTGGGAATTTTTTATGACTACGCTAAAAATTATGTAGTATATTTTGTTATATTCATTCTCTAGCCTTTGAATTTTTTTATTTTTATACGAGTGGATATATTTGATTAATATCGAAGCGTTAGTTTTCAAAATAAAAAGAAAAGAAATCAAATCAAATTACAAGTTGGGGAAATATTTAATCTTACAAAATTTCTTAATCTTTACATTTCCGTCTATTTACACCTTTGAAAAACTGCAGAACCATTTATTGAACCATTCGTTAAAGTACATTCTTTGAACCATTCATTAAAGTACATGATGATACTACCACTTCTAATTCGCAGATGCAGTGCTGATATTCTACTTAAAAAAAGTAACAAATTAAATTAAAATCATAAAAAAACAACTTGATATATTTCTTTGTTGCTGTTAAATTTCTGTACAATATGACATAGATAAATTCTTAAATAAAATCAGCATTATATTTTTAAAAACCCTTATCGTCTTCTCAGTATTAATTAATGTCATATCTTGTTAAAGTTTGTAAATTAGAAATCTTACTGTTTTCAATTTGAAAATCACTTTATCTCTCAAAAAAAAAAAAAAAAAAATTAGCTATCAAAATGAAATAAATGAAAAGAAAAAAATCAAATCAAATTACAAGATGAGGAAATATGTATCCCTACAAAATTTATTCATCTTTACATTTTCATCTTTTTACATCTTTGAAAAACAACATAACCGTTCATTAAAGCACATGCTGATTCTATCACTTCTGATTCGAAAATAAAGTGCTGATATTCTATGTAAAAAAAGTAATAAATGAAAATCGGGAAAAACATGATATACTGTGTTGAGGCTGTTAAATTTCTGTGACACATGATATAGATAAATTTTTAAATAAAATCTGCATTATATTAAAAGCTTGGTACAGAATGCGTTTCATAATTTTTCCCGTTATCTTTTTTAACTGGGCTTTTAAAATATAAAAAATAATAAATAATACTAAAAAAAATAAAAAAAAAAAAAAAATACTAAAAAAATACAAAAAGTAATAAACAATACTAAAACAAATACCAAAAGTAATAAACAATACTAAAAAAAAACAAAAAATAAATAAACGATGCTAAGAAATAATAAAAAAAAAAATAATAAACAATACTAAAAAATAATACAACAAATAATAAACAATACTAAAAAATAATACAAAAAATAATAAACAATGCTGAAAAATAATACAAAAGTAATAAACAATACTAAAAAAATAAAAAAGTAATAAACAATACAAAAAATAAAAAAATAATAAACAATAACAAAAATAATAAACAATGCTAAGAAATAATACAAAAATAATAAGCAATACTAAAAATGATACAAAAAATAATAAACAATACTAAAAAATAATACAAAAATAATAAACAATGCTGAAAAAATAATAAACAATGCTAAAAAATAATACAAAAAATAATAAAAAATACTAAAAAAATAATACAAAAATCAAATAATACAAATAATCCAAAATTACTAATAATATAAAACTAAATAAACTAATTACTAAATAATAAAAAATTTCTTCATCTTTACAGCTTCATTTTTTTGCACATTTGAAAACAGCAGAAAACCATTCATTAAAGTACATGCTGATACTAACACTTGTAATTCGCAGATACATTGCTGATATTCTACTTAAAAAGTAATAAATTAAATGAAAATCATAAAAAAACATTATGATATATTGTATTAAATTTAATACAATGCGATATAGATAAGTTCTTAAATAAAATCTGCATTATGTTTTAAAAAAATCTTAATGCTTTCTTCGTATTAATCAATGTCACATCTTGTTAAAGTTTGTAAATTAGAAATCGTGCTGTTTTCAATTTGAAAATCACTTTATCTCTCAGAAAAAACTTCAGTTGTGTTAAAGAATAAACAATTTATCTATTTATGTTTATCTTTTACGCTTGATGAGTTTTATTTCGGGATAAAAGAATTCATTATCGATATGAACTAAGTTCAGCATAATATTTACTTAGGAGAACAAATAAAATTCATTTGCAGTCTAAGCCGAGTGGATGCGTTTATTTTAAGCAAACATGTAAATTTAATTGTGTATATTTATCGTGGCACTTCAGCGATTATTTATAATACATTTTTTTTGTCTTAATAGAAAGTATAAAAGCATTTGTGAATAAATAAATGTAAAATAATGAGGTAAACTTAATAAGTCTATAAATTTAAAAAGATGCGATGCATTTTGCAAGTTTTCCTACCGCTTTGTAATAGAATGATTTATTTAAAAGAAATTTTTTTTTTCGAAGACGCTGATTTTGGAATTTAAAAACAGTTTTCATTTATCTTGAATTATATTTACGCAAGAAATATCTTAGTGCTTCTCCAATAATATTTTTTTTTTTTTAAAAAGGTGTCAATTATGAATTTGATTGCAAACAGTAAATGTTTTCTACAGATTTTTCATTCTCTAGAGACAAAAAAATGGAGCATATATTTTTTCATATTAACTAAATTTTGAAAACGAGAGAAACTGAAAAATTTATGATTATATGAATTTCAAAGAAAATATGTACACGAGCAGTTTTTTTAGAAGAAATGTGACATTTATTTATTATTGATTCATTCATTGTTACATTCTGCTTTATTTATTGTAGTTTATTTTTATTTTCTGATGAATTAAATTAAAGGAAAATTACATTAGAAATGAAAAAAAATGCAGATAAAAGAAAAACTTTCATAATTAAAAATAAGTCCTGTAGGATTTTATGCTAATTTAAATTAAAATTAAAAATGAAGAGTTTTTTTTTACAATCGTAAATTATAAAGTATTGAATGGGGGTTTATCTAATTTAATTTTTTTTAGTTTTCATTTTGTAGAATATTAATTAAAATTTTTGGCAATAGCATTTTCACAAACTATAAAATGATAGAGAATTCTAATATCGTTAAACATTTAGTATGCCTTATCTAATTTAAAATATTTTTATTTATATATTTTAATTTTTGTTAATACAAAATATTGATGATCATAAAAAACATGCAAAATTCTTTTCATAAATTTTAATGTTCTTAAAAATATTACTTCTAAGTTTTAATAAGCATTACATAAAACAAATATTGCTTTTTCTTTAAAAAAACTTTTCAACTTCTTAATTTATTGAGTGTATAATCTGATAGTCATTTGTTTTTAGATTTTTTCATTGGAAATTGTTTTAAAATTAGAAATAAACGTGTTAAATAAATAAAAAATTGCCACACTCATTATGTGTAATTTTTTTTCTAATGTTGTATTATTCGAGTAAATGTAGTAAATAAAAATAAATTTTAAATAGTTAATAAAAGTAAATTTTAAATAGTTAATTACATTACTTTAAAAAAGTGATAGCATGATGTGTTGATCTTTTATAAACTGACAGGTCTAATATCTCTATAAAGGGAAAGTATTTCAGATCAGTTAAATGTTATGTTTTAAGAAATTGAATTTTGTTTCAACACTGAAGTTTTTTATCACATCGATTTTGGTCTCCATTTACATCACATTAATGAAACTAAGAAACTGAAAATGAAGGATTTGTGTTAAAGATTGTGTTTAAATGCATATATGTTGAAATTTTAATAAAATTAACAATGCGTCATACTAAATTTTAATAATTTGCAAAGAACGTATATTAAAAAAAATTGTAGAGATATAAGTTTGCAATTTGATTCGTATATTTTTTACGTGAAAACAAATATTACACCTTGACAGGCCCTTTTCGTTCTTTTTTTTTTACCAGCACATTAGGTGGTTGGACTTTGTGTCCCACATATATGTATTATCAATATCCCACTAACGAATGATAAATGGAGGACATTGCCTCCCAGCAGACTTCTAGGAGGGACTTCCCGCATTGTTTCACATGGGAAAAAACTCAGAAAGCTCTCACCAGGCAGCCTGACTGATAATACGAGATTCTTATATACGCTGTCAAAGTTACTATCCAATCCAGTCTTTTCTTTTCTGTTAGCAATGACTACAATGAACCCTCCACGTGAATTCAAATCTGAACTTCCATGCACGCTAGTAGCACACGTTATCTCTAGACCACGTGTCGGGCCTTACTTTCCTTTTGTCAAACCCGATGTATGGTTGAGCTTTAATAATTTTTATACCGGTAGTGTATACAGGAAGATTTTGTAATTCTTTTACAGAATTTATATAATATTTAGATTTTGGTAAAATTGTGGTATTAAGTAGCTTTTATATTATTAATACTGTAGTGTAAAAAATTGTAAATCGATTTAGCAGAAGGAAATAAAAAAGGAGAATTTTTTTTACTAATTGAAATTCTTATTATATTATTGTTTAAAAGATTTACATTATTTACAGTATTGCCATTGATTTACTAAAGTAAATGAAGTAGTAGCTCGTTACCATGCAGTTGGCACACAAGCCAATCTGTATTTCAAAATAGATTTATATGACATATTTGGTAGAATGCGAGTAATTAATTCTGCCTGATCCTCCAAAACAGACAAACATCACCTCTAGTGTGCCTTTTTATCTACAGCTTCACATTTTTCGACCTTTTCTAATTAATATTTTACGAATATTATACATTATATACTAATTCAACACAACATTAAAAATCTAATAAATATTTTCGCATGCACTAGTTTGAAATAAAAATTTAGATGGTCCTTCTACAATCAACAAACATAATTAATTAGAATTTACTAGAGAAACTCCGTGAAGACCGTCATGATTTTGCTTGCGTAATCTTTTTAACATAGGATACTACAAGCTATTGTTCATTTTAAGATTTAAAATTCGAACCGGGATATATTTATTGAATATTCTAAAATTTTGCATTTATGTTTTTGTTTTTCTAATTTCTCTTTGGTAGGAAGAAGAAAAATCAGAAATTTAAAAAATCCTTGAAATGTGAAAAATTACGTCCTTTTTGGCTAATTTTGCATATTTAGACCTTAAAAGTGGAACCGAAAAATATCTACTGATTCTTCTAAAATTTTCACTTATGTTTCCTATATAGTTTTCTAACTTTTCTGTGCTAGCGGAAAGGCATTTCTGAAATTAAAAATTCACTGAAAAGTGAAAATTTACATCTTTTTTAGGTAATTTTGTATATTTGGAACCAAAAGTGGAAGAAGATATTTATTAATTAATCTGACATTTTTGTTCGTATGTTTCTGAAACCATTCCCGCAACTCTTCTGCTCTAGAGGAAAAATAATTTCGAAAAAAAATTCTATGAATTCTAGCTCCCTTCTATGAAACAATCCTTTTTTATTAAAATTTAGTTTCATATTTTAATTCATTTTATTCAATAGATAAATATCTACACAAAGTAATCTGCATCCAATCACATATTTTTTTTATTTTTTGAAACTTTCCTTTCAATAGTTTGAAAATTAATACACATGAGTGTCAAAACGTGGTAAGAATTATTTTATATTTTTCTGTATATGAACTAACTTGCACTTTAATTTACTACTAAAATAAAGCCTAATATATCTTTTGGTATTAAAAATGATTCGATAAGTCGAGATTTTTCCACCATATTTCATCAAGGCAACTCAAAGTTTTCAGAAAAATTTTATTAAAAGATTATATTTAATATTTCTTTCACAAAACCGACCGGCAAATATTAAGTTCGTTAATTAATCACAAGTCTGACCTTTTTGAAATATAATCATTTAAAATTTTGCCTAAAAGGAAGTACGGAATAGCCAATTAATGAATAGCAACAGTCCATGCATACCAATAAACTGGAGCCACATTGCTGTTTTTGTGTCCAAAATCCTGAAAAATCCTGAAAAGTTTAAACTCCACCTCCACCGAATGCGTCATCGCATACATGGTGCAATGAAAAGACACCAATTTTTACAAAAAGAAGGACCCGCGTCTCTTTGCTGCTGATTTGGTTGAAAATGCGAGGGCAGTAATCCGCAGTTAACAATATGAAATAGGGATTCTTTAACTAGCGCAACACGCACCCTCCTGCAATCCATTGAATAACACTGCCATCCATATAGCCAAATCTTAGACTCATTATTTTAAACAAAACCCTCAATCCCCAGAAACCATTCTCTGTATCGATGCATAAAAATCCTTGCATTCTTAAGCTTCGTGTGCTTAATTTCCCATAGCACTCAATTCTGTTGAATTTTTAGATCTCATAAGTTGATCAGGAAAAAATATATTTATCGTCAAGATTTCTCCTTGGCATTAGTGCCAGCATCAGAAGATGATAGAAAGAAATGTTATTTAAAAGGAATGACAAGGCTTTAGATCTCGAGGGACAAAAGAACTGATCGCATGTTTTATTCGTATTTTGCATTCAATCCCCACAGCTGGCTATTATACAAATGAATTTAATTACGGAGCTATGAAAATCGTCTTTAGCATTCATCACACATACATCTTTCATTAGCAGTCATTTCAATGGCAGAGATAAAAGAAAAAGAGACGCGGTGAAGTGCTATCTTTGTTTTTGCATATGAGTAATAATTTTAATTTTAGTGCTTGGTTTAGTTACAGTTATTTTTGCATTTTTTTCCCAGCAGCCAAAGACAATCCCACACACTGACCGTTCAATTTGGTAGTCCCAGTAGACATGAAATATTCAAACAATCACTTTTTTCTTCTATCGAAATGCAGATCGGTTTGAGATTTAAATGTTCATGTTTACTTTTAAATTGCATTAATGAAGCGTCATGTATTCGCTTCTAAAATATGCGTACCTGCTTTTACGGAGGAGGATTCTTGACTAATTAGTAACTCGTTTTTTTATCGTTTCTTTTCTCTCGACTTGTAAATTTTCTTCTGATTATCTTTCGAGTTATCTTTTCTCTTTGAATAATTATATCGCACTAGACAAACAACGGAGTGTCATTATTGATATCGCAAAGTTGAAAAAAAAAAAAAAAAAGAGGCTTCAACATCAAAAGTGCTTTAAAAAGTCTTCTTAAGAGTTTTGTGAGCAAAAACTCATAATATTGCTAAAAGAATGCGTGGTTTTACCTTTGTTAGGATTACGGCACTTTTTTTTTTTCTCCTTCCTCTACTTTTCTCTCTTTTTGTATTTTAAATTAATATAAACTTCTCGTGTATATTTACTTTTTGTTATTTGTCGGTTTGTTTGGTTTTTATTTCTGCCTCTTTTTTGCCTCCCTTGGCGAACCGAGAGCAGGCAATGATAATTAGCGTCCTCAGCAGAGAGTCGGTGTAACACATCGCGCTTCATGCCTTATTCATGAAGCGAGAAGCGAAAAACGCCGACTCTTACTAATGAAGTCCGCCTTTGGGACAAGTAGCTAGAAATGCTGACCTGTAAATGCTTTCATTTTGGACTCCCGCTTTTTTTGGGCTGCAGCCTTTTGGTGACAGACGCCCTGGGATTCACTGTCAGGGCACTTAGTCTTAAACAAAGACGACAAATGCCTCAGGAGCATTCACGGATGCTATCTGAGCGTCTATTAAATCAAAAATTGCCAGCTCCTCCGCTAATAACATTAAAGAAACGGGACCTTTTTGACTTTTTCATGCTAGATTAGAAGAATGGGTATCGTGGTCCCTTCTGTTGACTGGGAAATATTAGGCTTTATTTACACGTTCATTGCTTTATTTCACCACGGCCCTTCTAATGCGTTTATTTGCATTTTGATTCAAACCATTTGACGACGTCTTTTGTTGACTTCCTTCAGGAGAAATCTGTCCTTTTTTTTCCTTCGTCCTTTATTCTTATGCTGAACTTATGAAATGGAAAAATAAATAAGGCCTCGTTAATCTGATATTGGTCACACGGCAGATAAATGATTTTTTCCCCTCGCTTCTTATTATCCTTTTGATAAGGCTCCCATTCCTTATGTAATCAGGCCTTGGGCTCGGAGGTATTGGCCTCCAGGGCAAGCATTCAAAGAGATGTTTTTAAATATTTGACTTTTTCTAATAAAAATTGTTATCCTCTTTTCTGGAGGAAAGGGGAAGAATTGAAGAATATCGACCAAAGTTTATTTTACACATACAGGACAACCTGGTGAACTCAATTATTGGAGGATAATGATAATTACTGATTGAATCTGACGTGAATTTGCAAGCTGAAGTTTTCGAAGACTGATTTAATATAAAGAATGAATGGACCTCAAAATAAATTATTTATTCAAATCATATCGCTCTAAGTTATAGAAAGGAATGGTACTGTATTGGTAATTTCAAATTTTTTTTTTTTCATTTCAATTACTGTCTGAAGAAAACTATTTGCATTGCTACTTTTTATCTCAGTGATTTGAATCGCGTTGTTGAATTGTTATAGAAATCTGAATCAGCGAACTCGTTTATGATGCTGCAAATTGAAAAATCTAATTCATAAATTGTTTAGTTAAATTTGATTAGTTGTTATTGTAGAATATCATTTTTAAGATTTCTTTTTTCCCTCCTAAAATAGTGTTTAAAAATGAAAAATATTTAATATTAAATTGCATGCATTGAAAACCAAATCTCTGACCTTAGAACGCGGCTTGATGGCCAATTGGCTAGCTCTCTGGCCTTTGGTACTACAGTAATTAGGCTCGAAAACCTGGCTGGGGCAATGATGTTTGTTAGTAGTTCGGAATCCATGTTAAACTGTAGGTGCTGGCCTAATTAGCCTAAAGTATGAAAAAAAAATTGACCATAAAGTGACAAACCAAACCTACATTGGAAATAACTAGCACTTCATTTTGATATTTATCACTTAAAACATGCTTATATATATTTTTCTCATCTGTTCGCAAATAATCATATATTATTCTATCATTTAATAAGAAAATTTATTAACATTTAAATCTATACATATATATCCACTATCTTAAAATCTATTTCATCGAATAAATAATTGTGGATGATACATGCTCTCATAAATTTCATTTGATTATGTTATTAACTTGTACAGTCTTTTAAAAGTGTAATTTCCTTTATTTACATCAGTGTAATAACAATATTTATATAACAGGATTTATTAAACATTTAAGATTCAAACAATACAAATTTAATTATATTCCAGAAATTGATAACAGTGAAAAGATGATGAAACTATTTACTAAATTACCGTAAATAAGCTTTTACAAATATGGAAATATCTTTTTTATTGATATGGAAATTAGTTGAATTATTGAACAAGCTATATATACTAGCTTATATACTATATGATGCTAATTTATATGGTAAACGCTCTACTGGTTTTTCTCATACATAATGAAAATGTTTTCCTTCAAAACTCCTCATTTTTTCAAGTACAGCCCTGTATTGTATACACTAGATAAATTTAAGCTGATTTCAATCGGCAAAATTCTATTGTTAAAAATATCTCATATAAAAGAAATTCGTTTATTGCTTACATGTCATTTCATTTATCTCATATCCCTTTAATATTAGAATGAGGTTAATAAACCATTTTTACAATGACATAAAATAGTTTCATATAATATTAATTTTTTTATACAATATTTTGTCTTGGTACTACAAAAGAATGATAGCAAATGTCAACCTGGATATTTGAAAACTATAAGCTAGTATTTTGTCAGCAGAAATGTTTATAAAAGAGGCATTTATTTAAAATAAATATTCAGAAATTGAACTTGATATAACTTCGAAGTGATTGTTAGTAGATTCATTAAAAGTTTCTTAATCAATATACATAACAATTTTATAATACAGTTATTCTCTTCTCTAAAACCGTGCAGCTGAGTTACCATTCCCTTAAGCTAATTGACCGTAAAGGGCATCGTCTGAACTCTCCAGCTAAACCAATCGTCTACGATTCGTTAGCAATCATTGAGCCACGTAATCATTCACTTGAGCAATCATTGAGCTCCGTTAGACAGATGATCCTCAGAAATCGAAATTCGCGTGAACTTCAAAGAATCTCACGATGGTTTCCTCCAACTATTCTGGTCACGCGTATGGACCTCACCGAGATTAACAAGCCGGTAAAATTGTGAGCACCTTGGGAATATGCCCGAAAGATTGTTGGTCAACGCCATCCTCAACAGAAGCTGGGGAAAAAAAAAAAAAAAAAGATAATAAGAAAAAAATCTCGAAATTCTCAATGCTGCAACGGAACAAACTTAATTATAGTTCAGCAGTTTGCGGACGAAATTTCATCGCATTAAAGGTTTTTAAAAGTTCTTCTCCATGTCCCACCGTTTTTGGCAGAAATTGAATTCCCTCCAAAATCGTATTAGTAAGTTAGAAGTTGGGAAAATAAATCAGTTCCGTCAAAGGCATAGTGATAGCTCTATGACACTCAGATTGAAGGAAGGAAAAGACTTTTCAGGTGGAAAAGGAGATCGGGTCCTCATTATTTTAAATCAAGGATAAACAGCAGAGGATTTTTGAAAAATCTTTATCACAATCACGCTCTATTAAATTTCTATTAATGTTATTAACTTTGACAGTCACTTTAAAAGTGTGATTTCATTTATTTACGTCAATGTAATAGCATCATTTATGTAACGGGACTTATTAAACATTTAAGATTCAAACAATACAAATCTAATTAAATTCCAGAAATTGATAACAGTGAAAAGATGAAGAAACTATTTACTAAATTACCGTAAATAAACTTTCTCAAATATGGTAACGCCTTTTTATCGATATTTAAATTAATTGAATCATTGAACAAGCTATATATTGATATAGTTAACAAAATCTATATATTGATAATACTTAACTAAACCATGATTTTATGGTATGTGGTTCCTTATTAATCCGGAGAAAAATGTCGATATATTATTATTCTATATATGATATATTACTATTATACGATATATTACTATTCTATATATGATATATTACTATTATACGATATATTACTATTCTATATATGATATATTACTATTCGATACATTATTATTCTATACTTGCTTCATTTTCATACTTTGATTTTTGTACTGTTTTCCGTTCATGCATCTCTTATATTTAAAATGAAGATAAATGCAGATTTTGTGGTAGAATATTAAATGCAATCAGCAAAATTTCTAAAAAAAATATACCCTAGTTACAGGCTTTTATATACAAAAACTCCTTATTTTTAAAAACTTCTAACTTTGATTTAAAAAAAGGAATGGTTTTGAACAGGGCATTAGTTCTTTAATATATGGCATTAATTCATACTTTAATATATGGCATTAATTCATACTTTAATATATGGCAATAATTCATAATTTAATATGACATTAATTCATAATTTAATATATGGCGTTAATTCGTAATTTAATATATGGCTCATAATATATTCTTATATATATATATGAATAAAATGTGGCTTTAATATCATGCTAACAGTGAATTTTTGATTCTGTTGTATTTATCTAATTAGGTTTTATTTTTCACTTTTACATTGTGGAATATATAATTATCTATTTTTACCGTATTTGTAATAACATGTTCTGCTTTGTTTCTTTTTAGTTGTTTTATTAGGTTATGTGGTTGTTCTTTTTCTGTGGTTATGAATATATTCAATAAAATTTTTAAATAATGATAATTTTGTACCTGAAGAATCATTTAATTTGAAAATGTAGCTCTTTTTTAAAGAGAAAATTACGAAAAAAATTATTTCAGATGCACAGAGCAACTACAAATTTATCCATAAGATTAAATTGCTATGTTAATGGCCTTAGTTATGCAAGATGGAGCAATTGCTATTTCATCTTTTTCATAAATATTAGTTCATTGTTACATTGTTGAAAACAGTGCAACAATGAATTAAAATTATGATGAATGAATTATTGTCTTACTGTTTAAAGTCATCAATTATTGTTAAAATAAATGTGAAAATAACACAAAGCAGAAGTATTTTCAGATATTAGTATGATAAAAATCATTTGCCAAAAATAAAATGGCAACCGAAATCTAATTGTTAAGAAATGTTCATTGTTTAAAATTTGAATGTTTGAAAAGTAAGAGATCAAAACATTTCTAGTAAAAATAACAATAAAAAATAAAATGATGGAAGTTATTTTAATTAGTATATGCATTATATCATAATATTCTTATATCTTCCTATAAAATATCTAATTCTTTAACAATATATCAATAAAAGATTTAACTAATCAGGTTAAAATGTCTGTTAAGTTCGTTTTGATAAATTATATTTTAATATCTAAAAATTTCGTTTCATTTTTTTAGTTCTTCTTTATTACATGCAGTAGGTTGAATAAGTTAAATTGGTATAAATATAAAATTTTAAGCTTTTCTATTAAAGTATTTAAATGACTTAAATAAATATTTAATTTCCTGTGAATAATTTTCTTTAAATTGTAAAAATTTCTCTAATTAATTTATTAATTGTGAAAAAAATTATATTTACATACTATTGAAACTATTTTTTACTATCGTATTTACTTTTGCCTTTTTTTTTTTTCCGTGCTTTAAACACAATAAGTGAACACACACGTTTTTTTTTCAAAATATTCCTCAATGAAAGAACAGAGTAGAAAAAATAATTAATAAAGAACTTTAAGGAGTATTATAAGACTATAAACTGTTTTGTTGGTGTCAAAAGTGTATATAAATATCATTGTAAAAATAAAACTAAAAATATCGATGCCCCCCCCCCTTTAGGTGTTGAAAAGAAAAAGAAACGAAGGTTGTTATGAGCGGTATAAAATTATTTTGAAAATATTTAAAATATAATTAAAGTTATTACAAATTGAATTTATTTATCAATTATTCGAATAATTGATAGGTAAAACTAAATATTTGAGATCGAACAAATGTTTGAGAGCTGATTGAATATTAACATCATAAAAGTCAACTTTACCCGTTGAGTATTGCTATAAGATGCAAGAGTACAAAATTAATCGATAAAAATTACATAATTCTCAAAGTTGTCTTTTTTGAATAATATCAAGGAGTAAAAAATGCACAAGTAATATTTCTTGGCATAAAGTAAAATATCGTACTGATAATTTTAAAATAAGAGGAGTTTCACATATTTATCATATACTAAATTTATCTTGAACTTTGTACATAATTGTTATTGTAATAATAATTGTTAATTTAATAATAATGATTTAAAATTTAATGAACTTTTTAACAAACTAACATTAGATTTTTTTATTACCACCAATTTTGTTAAAATATTATATTAAGTTAAAAATTTTAATTGGAAAATATTTATTATTATTTTTTTTATTTTATTTTGCATTATGTACTGTTGTAAATATAATTCTAAATAGAAGTAAAATCGGCTCATAGTTCAGTGGTAAATAATATTGTTAACTGAAATATCTTTGATTGTTACATATGTATTAATAACAAAACACACATATTTTTAAGAAACTCAAAGGAATTTTTTTTTCTGCTTGTGGGCTTCTTACAACATCTAATACTATTCCCTCAGCCAAAAATTATAAAAAAATTTCAGAAAATCTTATTTTTCTTCAAAAAAACTGGTGGTACGCACGAGCCAACTTTAAAATTAAAAACAAAAAAGTCAGGCAAAGAGAGGAAGGCCTTGAAGAATTATATGTATAATATCCCAAAAAAATGAAACTAACATTGCAAAAAGCTTCATTCTCATTCAAAAGGAAAAAAAAAACCTAAAAGTTTCATCGCCTACTGTATCGGCATACCACAATAATTTCGCGCGAACAACGAAACTAGATTTAAAGGAGACTCCGTCAAAAAAAATGCCACCAAAACAAAATAATATTAGTAAGGAGCCAATACAAAACTACATCAGATGCATTGTCAATAATTCACGGTTCATTTTTTTCGGTGGCTTTTTAGTTTTCTTTCCTTTTCTTGAAGAACCGTCCCTGGCAATGGGATTAAGTGAAGAAGCTTGGAGGCTGGCACAATTACTTGATGACGTTAAGGGGCTAGTCGGCGGACATGTCCTTTGTAAACAGTCTACAGCACCTAAAGGCAAATCCCTTGCGAAATGAATCCACTTTTCCATTTACCGCCACCGCAATAACATTCACTAGAACAAATTGTGTGGTTAGTCTTTTTCGGAGTTAATAGATGGCAGTAGCAGTCTGCTTAGAAACTCCCTTCCTTTCGCTAGCGGAAACTTGCCATAAGGAGTTTAGGAATCATAAACTGATTTTCTTCGTGCTTTTTTTTTTTTTTTTTTTTTTTTTTTTTGTTCCTGTAGCATTATGTGTTACTTCTGTAGATCATCTAAGTAACTTATAAATAGTTACGTCTGAAAATAATCGATACTTTTCCACTGGCAGTATTGATTTTCATTAAAACAGTTATCTTCTTGCCTGAAGTTGGAAAATTAAATGCGGGAAGATGAAAATAAGTATCAAATTCAATAATTAAAAGATTAAACGATATTTATAGGATTTCAAAACGTTTTGATGCAAATGAATGAATTTAGAAATCTTTTCAATGATTTGGTTTTGTTTTTAATAGGGATTTTAAAGTTTTAAGTAAGGAAATTTTCAATAGACACTTATTTGTAATAAAAAAAAATATAAATTTATTAATGAAAATATAGAATACGATAAATGTATTCAACGTATTTTAAAAATTGAATTTGATTTGATTTTGACTACCGATTTACTTTCAATACATAATTAGTTGATAAAAAAAAATGAAGTTTTTAGGGAAAAAAAAGTAAAATAAAGTATAATTCTATAAATTAATAAATAATTGAATAAAAGTATTAATAATTATTTTAAATATGATTAACTTTATTAAAAAAGAAGTCATGAGTTTTTCAATGAAAGTTTATTTTGTTAAAAAAAAATTACGTTTACATGAAGTCCAATGTAGACTTATGGATAATGTTGTAATGATCTTATGGGTGGTATAAAAATCCTTGAATACAATAAAATAAATTCATGAAACAAGTCTGACGAATTCCAGTCCAATTTGTACTCTCTTCTGTGTTTATTTTTATTGTAATTGCATTTATTGGGATATTTTTTAAGTGTAGTTGTTTTTAAAGTTTGGTATGGTGTGGCAAAGTTTCAGTGCTTCAATAAAAGCTAAACAAAAAGGAATGGTTTCTCTCTTCAGTAAAATAAATTCATGAAACAAGTCTGAAAAATTCCAGCCAAATTTGTACTACTTTTGTGTTTATTTTTACTGTAATTGCATTCATTGTGATATTTTCAAATGTAGTTGTTTCTAGCATTTGTTAAGTTTGGTATGATTGAGCAAAATTTCAGTGCTTCAATATAATTTAAACAAAAGGAATGGTTTCTCTCTTCAGTAAAATAAACTCATGAAACAAGTCTGAAAAATTGTCAAATTTGTATTACTTTTGTATTTATTTTCGTTGTAATTCCATTTTTGTGATATTTTTAAGTGTAGATGTTTTTAGCATTTGCTAAGTTTGGTATGATGTGGCAAAGTTTCAGTGCTTCAGTATAATTTAAACAAAAAGGAATGGCAAATTTTCCTTTTTTTTTTTTTTATTCAAATATCCATTTCTAAAACTTTCATACCTTTATCAAAAATTAGAAGCAAATTATTCGAATATTTAAAAATTTAATTAAAAGCCATACTTACTTTTGAAAAAACCTCCACAAGAAGACGCGAAAAACACTCAACTTCGGTGAACTTTTAAATTTATGCCATCTTAATTGCTAAGAAAGAGCGACGACCTAAGAAAGGCAGAAAAAAATGAAAAGGAATTCTTATGAATGTGATAAGCAATTTTAATTCCATGTTTGCTTTACTTGTTCCATTTTTTTTTTCAAACCTTTTTTATACCGTTATTTTTAATTTATGATTGTATTTTTGCAATTAAGCTTTATAGGGCATGCAACAGCTTTTCCTTTGGTAAAACTGCATAAAATCTCGGTTTCACGTTTATGAATATTTATGAACCGTTAAGCTAAATGCTTTTTCGTAATTTTTCGGATGAACTTTCATCCCCTCCACCTCTAACCACGTAGTCCCACTGACGCGCTTCGTATGCGTGAGTGCATACTGCCTGATTAGCATATGGGTCCCATTCACTCTTATTAGTAATTTAGCATAGCTGTATTAAAAGCTGTGAACAAGGCAACGTAATATTTCTATGCATAATAGGAGGAAAAGCCCTAATGAAATTGATAGGAATAGAATGTCTCTCCCCAATTTGACTTCTTTCTAGTAATTAGGGAGGGGTAAAAATATAATCTAAAGTTCTCCTTCCAATTCGGGGTCTGGTAGACCCCACGTGGGGTGCGGAGGGGTGGATCAAAATGGATTGGGCAAAAATGACCCGCTAATAGAGCCGTTCGGAGAAAAAGAATTATCATACGAAAGTACTTAAGCTTGTCGCTGATGACTTTATTTAGGTCAATGATTGGAAACAGCTCGGATGAATTCAGGCAATGCAAGACTGCGTGATTTGGGGTGGAAATTGTTTGCTGTTTGGCCAAAGGTAAAACTGGAGATTACAGAGGATGACTCGGAAAGGCTTAAGGAATTAACAAAACAATGGCTCATCGACAGGATTTAGGGACTATGCGTCATTATCTGTTATCATCGAAATGTCTTCAGTGGGCTCAAGTAATAAAAAAGAATTTAAGGATAAAGATTCTATTTTAACATGTTGCTTCCGATAAGAAAAAAGAGACTAACAATCTTTTTCACTATGCTTATGTTATTAACATACTTGCTTATTTTCTTTAAAAATTAAAACAATCATACCGTTTCAAAATTTAAAAACTAAATGTTTCAAAATATTGGTCTTTGTAAACATGGATCAAGGGGAAAAAATCACTCTCCATTCCAAAAACTTGTTCTTTGATATTTAGAGGGAAAAAGTGTGAAAAATTATTCCGAGGGTGAAAAAGTGTGTTAGATTTTCTATACCCCTTGGAATAATTTCTTGAACATGTACTTGATACCAAATGCATGGTCCGATGTCTCAAAACGTTCATCTTATTTTCAGCAAAATGCATAAATAGATCCTTTATAAATAGTGTGTTCTGATTTTGTGGCACAATAGCAATTGCTGTTTCCTGTAAATTTGATTAGATTTTTAAGTTATTTGGATTTCGCAAAATTGGATTAAGTGCTATCGATATAAATAATCTACTTCTAAACGCCTTGACTAAACTCTAATTTTGGTTAATATGACTTGAAACTGAACTTCCTGCTCGGAGAAACGAAATATAATCAAAGATTCACAGTCTGTGTGGTTTGATTTCAGTTGGATATTTTTAAAATTATTTTATAAAATTTGGGGTAGGAAAGGCTTAAGGAATTAACAGAAAAATGGCTCATCGACAGGATTTAGGGACCATGTGCCATTATCTGTTATCATTGAAATGTCTTCAGTGGACACAAATAATAAAAAGAATTTAAGGATAAAGATTCTACTTTAATATATTGCTTCAGATAAGAGAAGACTATTGGTCTTTCTAAACATGGATGAAGGAACAAAATCCCTCGCCATTCAAAAAAAACTTATTCTTTGATATTAAGAGGGAAAAAAGTGTTAAATTTTCTATACCCATGGAATATTGTCTAGATAGATTTTCTTGAACATGTATTTAATACCAAATGCAGTATCCGATGTCTCAAAACGTTCATCTTATTTCCAGCGAAATGCATAAATAGATCCTTTATAAATACTGTGTCATGATTTTGTGGCACAAAAATGATTTCATTAGCAATTGCTTTTTCTGTAAATTTCGCGTCCTGGGGGCCAAGTGGCTAGAGTTCTGGTCTTTGGTATCACAGGCTACAGTTCGAATCCTGACAGTGGCATGGATGTTTGTTAGTGGTTTGGAATCCACTTTATAAACCGGTCTGTTTAACACTCGTGTGCACAAAATGACTGTAGAGCGACAAACCAAACCAAATCTGTAAATTTGATTAAATATTTAAGATATTTGAATTTCACAAAAATTTGATTAAGTGAAATCGATTTAAATATTCTACTTCTAAACTGAATGATTAAACTTTTAATTTTGTTTAATATGACTTGAAACTGAAATTCCTGCTCATAGAAATGAAATATAATCAAAGATTCACAATTTGGTGTGGTTTGACTTCAGTTGGACATTTTTTAAAATTATTTTAGAAAAGTTTTTTATAGTTGATCAAACTAATCAATCATAATCAAGTAAATTCTGTTATTGCATTAATATGTAAATTTTATATCCATTGCATTTTATATTTAATAAATATCAAAAATTGTTGACCTTTATCATGAATGAAATTAATTTATATGAAAAAAGTGTGAATTGAATTTGTACATAAGCAGAATAATTTTTTTCAATAAAATTTCCCAGAAAATATTATTTCTTTACTTTTCACAGCTGTGCTTTCCCAATTTCTTTCAACTGTGCTTTCAAAAATTAGCTTTTCTTTCAAACGCGTCTTTATCACTATACGTCATCACGGAGTTTTTATTATTCTTATTTACTTTGAATTAAGAGGATTTACAGATGAACTATTATTTTTCAATCAAACTGTAGTGACTTTTTCATACCGATTGAATATGGATTTCTTAACAAAAAATTCCATTTTTTTCTTATAATTATTACATTAATACATTTAGGTTTATTATTTTATAAATTTTTAAACATTCCTAGAGAAAAATTGACTTTGGTATTTTCAAAATTATTAAAAATAATTTTTTTTTTCATTTTGTAATCCTATTGCTTATGGATCCCTGTATGTCATCATGGATTTTATATTATTCTTATTTACTTTAGAATTAAGAGAATTTACTGAAGAATTATTATAGTTCAATCAAACTGTAGTGATTTTCATACCTATTGAATATGGACTTCTTATTTACTTAATACATTTAGGTTTAATTTTATAAATTTTTAAACATTCCTAGAACTTTGGTATTTTCAAAATTGTTAAAAATATTTTTTTTTTTTCATTTTGTAATCCTATTGAATGGATTATTTTATATAGTTCAATCAAACTGTAGTGACTTTTCATACCTATTGAATATGGACTTCTTAACAAAAATTCCATTCTTTTCTCTTAATTTTTCACGTTAATACATTAAGGTTTATTATTTTATAAATTTGTAAACTTTTTACAGAAAAATTTGTTAGAAATATTTTGAAAATACCAATGTAGTTTTTTTTTTTTATCATTTTATAATCATATTGCTAATGTAATAATATTCGAATAAAGTAAAAGCAAATAAAATCTGTGTGTTAATAGAACATTATTATAAATTTTTAAAGTATTTTCGTTAATGGGTTTCAGAAATAGAACTGTATAATTCTTCTTCTTCATTCAAGCAACAACCCCATGGTGAGCCAAAGCCATCTGCCTACTGATAGATTTCGAGGCAGGAGATGTTTTTCTTTTTACGTGACAGGGTTGTCATCCCTACGTCCATTGCTCTTACAGTCATAGTAGACCGGGACCTACGGCTTAAAGTGGATTCCGAATCCCTACAAACATCCAAACATCCATCCGTCGGGACTCGAGCCCAAAATATGTAGTCCCGAGTTCCAGAGTGTTATTAGATAATTCTAGTATTCGATAAACAGTTTTGCTGTGAGTTTTTGTCATAAACTTGGATTGAATTTTTAAATGTGAAACTCTAATTTGATTGTTGTATTTTTTTATTTAACGTAGCAAATGATACATTTATAAATCTATCTATTCATAATATTTAAAAAAAAAACTCTATACTGTATTTTTTATCAATAAATTAGGATTCTTTTAGGCAACATTAAAAATTATAAAAAATATAACAATAGCTTCAAGTAGTGCCGTCTGTTAGGCATTTTAATATTACTACTTTAGGAGCGCATTCGCCAACTTCCTTTTAAGAATATAACGAGAAAGAGATATACCCTATTAAATAAAAAAGGAGCCAATGATAAATTTATAAATCAATCCATTCATAATATTTTTAAAAAATTCTAAACCGCATTTTTTATCAATAAATTAGGATCCTATTAGGCACCATTAAAAATCATGAAAACTATAACATTAGCTTCAAGTAGTGCTTTTTGTTAGGGCATATAGCGCACTTTAATATTACCACCTTTAGAACGTATTCGTCAAGTTCCTTTTAAGAATAGAACGAGAAAGAGATCTACACTATTAAATAAAAAGGAGCCAATTTCCAGAGAAGGGCAAGGGTGGCAAAATCTTTCCTTACGAAAGTACTCCTTTACGAACTTTTGACGTTAACGTCAGAGTTTCGAGAAGTTCAAAATGATAAATTTATAAATCTATATACTTATAATATTTAAAAAATTTATACCGAATTTTTTTATCAATAAATTAGGATCTTATTTTGGCGACATTACAAATCATAAAAATTATAACATTAGCTTCAAGTAGTGCTTTCTGTTAGGCATATAGTGCATATGACCACTTTTAGGATGTATTCGTCAACTTCCTTTTAAGAATACAACGAGAAAGAGATATACACTATTAAATAAAAAGGAGCCAATTTCCAGTGTTTTTATCAATAAATTAGGATCTTATTAGGTAACATTAAAAAGCATACAAATCATAACATTAGCTTCAAGTAGTGCTTTCTGTTAGACATAGCTCACTTTAATATTACCCCTTTTAGAACGTATTCGTCAAGTTCCTTTTAAGAATAGAACGAGAAAGAGATCTACACTATTAAATAAAAAGGAGGCAATTTCCAGAGAAGGGCAAGGGTGGCAAAATCTTTCCGTACGAAAGTACTCTCCTTTCCGAACTTTTGACGTTAACGTCAGAGCTGGAGAAGTTCGCAAAAGCAACAAGAATTCGTCGCCTTGACAGCTCCCATCTATCTTGATACAGAGGCGTAATTTATTCTCACGGACAAACCCCGTCACTTGTTTGTGCTTGATCAAGGCAAGGCTGCTGGCTTTAATAGAAAGAGTTTTGACTACACCGACTTCAATTACCTGCAACGAAAAGGGCTGTAAGAATATAATGTAATTGAGCAGACGGCGCCTCTAATCCTTTTAAGGGGCCCGAGTCTTGGCTTGAAGAATGAAATTTGATGATAAGTTAAGCAGAACTCACAACTTTGTAATTGGCCGCCGTTCTTTAATGATATTGGTGAAGCGCTCTGATCCGTTGACAGTAATTAACTAATTTCAGGGCTCAATAATTATGGAAACCTGTCGATGAAAAACAAAAGAAAGACAAAGCTTGTCTGCGGGTAATCGAGCGATCGTTTATGGGGGAGGGGGGTCTCTGACAGATCAGCTTTCCATTAATCTGCATCGAGCCTTGCTTAGGTGAAGCTTTTCAAGACTGACATGGCTTTGTGGTTCGATTGATAGGCATCGGTCCTGCGATTGAAAGCGGATAAATCAATTCATCACCCGCTAGCATTAGTTATTTAGCATTGCTATTCCTTGCGAGGAATTAATTTTTGGTATAGAATGAAGAAATATGATTCCGCATGTGAGTATGAAGATGAATTTTCTTTGTTATGATGCGTATGAATGCTTTCTTAGTAAATGCCTTTTTGATTTCCCTCTTTTCTTTTACCGCTAAGTCCATATAAAGTTTCAAACAGCTATTGCAACACCATCATATAAAGAAAGTATGCAATATTTTATTTATTTATTTTATAATGTTAACATACAATAGATTGTAGAAATTTATTTTAAACGCTATATAAAGATAATTAAGAAAAGTTGGGATTTGGTCCCTGACTTATATCATGACATGAGGTTAGAGGATTATTGGAAATAGTAACACGCCAAGATGATTCTTTATCTGAAATTTAGTCATGGCTTAATAAAGAAGACCAAAGTGATTGTGATTTTTTAACATTCAAAGGTAATTCGGTATTCTCTGCGAGGGATTAATTTTTGGTATAGACTGAAGAAATATGGTTCCGCATGTGAGTATAAAGATGAATTTTCTTTGTTATGATACGTATGAATCCTTTCTTAGTAAATGCTTTTTGATTTTCCTCGTTTGTTTTACCCGCTAAGTTTCATATAATTCTTATACAGTTTTAAAAAGTTATTGCGACAAAAACCCATATAAAGGAAATATTCAATATTTTATTTATTTATTTTATTATGTTAACATACAATAGATTGTAGAAACTTATTTTAAACGCTAAATAGAGATAATTAAAAAAAGTTATTTTTGTAATTTGGCCCCCTAATTTATGGCATGGCATATGGTTGGAGAGTTATCGGAAATAGTTGCACACCAAGATGACTATTTATCTAAAACCTATTCATGGCTTAATAAAGAAGGTCCAAGTGATTTTTTTAATTACATTCAATAAAAACTTTTATTTAATGGTAAGATAGTCAGTAACTAAAATTTGGTGAATGATTGATTGAGAAAGGTTTTCTTATTAACAAATAGAATAAACGTTTTCACTTATGATTTTCGATAAGCTAAAAACTGCTTGATGCACCATAATTTGGTTAAAATGAATGAAAACAAATATATAAGTAAACTACTGAAGTAAATTAATAATTGAAGTTTTTATAATTGAAATTTTTTTCCTTAAATTTCATGTTATTTCATATGAATTTAAGTCTTAAGTGCTAATGTTTCGTTTCAGAAATAAATCAGTTTTATATATTGTAATGCAGTTTCAAACACTTATTGCAACACCACCCATGTAAAAAGAGTATGCAATATTTTATTTATTTATTTTATAATGTTAACATACAACAGATTATAGAAATATAATCTGTTGTTATCGTTATATCGATCGTTATAACGATCTGTTGTTATCGTTAAACGCTATATAACGATAATTAGGAAAAGTTATTTTGTGATTTGGCTTCTAATTTATAACATGACATGTGGTTGGAGAGTTATTGGAAATAGTAACACGCCAAGAGGATTCTTTATATGTAACCTAAACATGGCTTAATAAACAAGGTCAAAGTGATTATGATATTTTTAATTACATTCCATAAAAATTTCTTATTTAATGATTAGATAGAAAATAATTTAAAATTGGTGAATGATTGACTGAGAAAGGTTTTCTTATTAACAAATAGACTAAACGTTTTCAATTATGATTTTCAATACACTGACAACTACTTGATGCACCATAATTTGTTTAAAATAAGAGAAAACAAATATGTAACTAAAGTACTGAAGTAAATTAATAATTGAAGTTTTTATAACTGAAAATTTTGCCTTAATTCCATGTTATTTAATATGAATTTATGTCACTTAAGTGTTAATGTTTCGCTTTAGGAATAAACCAGTATTGTAAATTGTAAAAGAATCTGAAAGGCTATCTAAATCAATTGGAATAAATGAATATTACAACAAAACTATTCCGCATATGAAATGCTGTGTATGCACAATAATTGAATGTACGTAATTGACTGATTGATTGTGATCACTGATCATTGATTTTGTTTTTTAATTAAATGAAACATAATCAATGATCAAGTAGTAAGGTCAATAAGGTTTAGTACGTTTATATTTAAATTTATTTAAGTATAAGTTTAAATTAAATCTGAACAGTATAACATTACAAGAAAATGTTTCAATTTGGAGTTTTCTTTTCGAGAATAATTGGATGTGGTATTCAAACAAAGTTCATCTTTTTTCAAATAAGTTATAAATACCTTATCATTTCATATATATATTTGAAATATATAATTATTTGGAAAAACTTACAATTGTTATTTTCTTACTTAAAATTTTCCATTGTTCAATATTGTTAGAAATTTACTTTAAAGACTGCTTTTTTAGAAATGTTTTTTAATATTTAATATTAAATCCCTTATTAAACAGTATACCAGCAAATAATACTTTTTTGCAGTATGGATGTTTAAAAATTAGGTTTTAAATACTATAATTTACATGGTAACTAGAAAAATAGTTTTTTCCATTGCATTTCATGTTCTTTATTTACATGCATAAATAATTTCATGCTATCAAATTTTCTAACATTTTTAAAAGGATTTTCTACTTTTCTTTTAATTTTTTTCGCTAGAAAAATATTAGTTCATTTATATTGGAATCGAATGTATATAAATTTTATTTAGAAATGATTTTTGATGTTAACTTATTGAAAATAAAATATTTTCGAAAAGAATAAACTATTTTATTTTCATAGAAGTATTACAAATTATTTTAAATTTCTTATGTATTAAACATAGTATAAAAAGTCTACAAACTTCTTTTTTAAAACAGATTATTAAACTCAATTTGTTAATAGTGTTTTTTTTAACTTTACCAGTTAATTCATATAAATTATTAAATATATGTAATTTATTGTTTTCAAAATTCTGAATGAATTTTCTTTTTCTTCTTTTGACACTAAATCTACCATGGATTAATTATTGCTTATTCATATTTCTGAAAGTATCATAGAAAATTAAATATCATAATTAATATTATGTTAGAATAAATGTAATTAAACATATAATATTTTACACTGAAGTTTATTCTAACAATGTCTCAATAAAAACAACAATGTTACACTTTTGATATTTTCAGTTTTATTTTAATATAACACTTATCCATCCCTGTGATTGTAAGCCAATTCTGAATATCCAGCCCCTCAAATATTAAAGAATCATAGTCAAATGTTAAAAAATATTAAAGAAAAATTAAAGAATCATAAGTGATATTATGTTAGAATAAATTAATTAAAAATATAATATTTTACACTGAAGTTTATTCCAACAATGTCTTAGTAAAAATAATAATACCCCCAATTTTGATATTTTCAGTTTTATATTAATCCCTGTGATTGTAAGCCAATTCCTCAATATCCAAACCCTCAAATATTAAAGAATCATAAGTAATGCTATGTTAGAATAAAAATAATTAAAAATATAAAATTTTACAATGTTACTCTTTTGATATTTTCAGTTTTATATTAATATGACACTTGCCCATCACTGTGACTGTAAGCCAATTCTCAATACCCAACCCCTCAAATATTAAAGTGCAGAATGCAAAAAGCAGCATTTTTGCAAGCGACACGCAGAAGAAAACCGATACCATCCTACTCGAGTCATTACGTCTCAAATCACCCTTTCGCCAGTTATCAATTTCCCTTGAAGTCAAAAGAAATAACCGCTAAATTTATCCAAAAGTTGTAGAGCGAAAAAGTCAATTTCGGATGCCGCATTCAAGGCCCAAACGCAATCAGGTCTTATGGCTTTCATCAGTAAATCTTTGATCCACATAGTAGGGAACAAGCTGTTGCTATGGTGATAATCTTCATTCTCGCAAAATGAATGACAGCGTTATATCCCAGTGATTAAAATGAATAAATGGAGAATGATAAGTTTCCCCTTCTCTTAGTTACTAGCCGGCGTCCAATATTTGATAGACAGCCGAAAATGAAGTATCTCCGTCTTTTAACGCATCCTGATGAAGGCATAGATCGCAAACAAAGGCGTCCTTGATTGCTTTCAAAGCAAGAAGATCCCAAATTACGGTACGCAAGGGTTTATTTGAGCTTGTCGCGGGACCCTGTGGTTTTCGCCAACAACACAATTAGTACTATTCCCTCAGGCGGCTTCAATACTCAGCTGTCAATAGAATCTTTCGATGGCACAGACACCTTTTGCATTCGTGTTAAATGGTTCTCTCTCTCTTAATTTGAAGTTACAATTCCCTTTTCAAAGACTTCCTTTCGAAAATAAAAATAATTCTTTCAAAAAAACGAGAGGTTTCAGCTATATAAAAATAGAATTTCTTTCTGTATAACACTTTTTTTAATATTTAATTGCAAATTAGCTTTTTAAGAACTTTTTAAATTGAGGATTTCTTTGTAGTTCATTGGGGCTTTCAACATAAATATGATAGGTTTTATTTAGCAAAATAAAAATGTTAGAAATAATATAGCTGGTAGCAAAATAATACGTATAAATAATTTTTATAAGAATAAAATGTTCGACAACGTTAATTTGAAATATGAAATTTCTATTGGAATCGGTTATTAAAAAGACAGTTTTAAATAGTTTTTATTACTATTATTTGTATTTCTAATTGAATTTATATTATATCTAATGCTGTTAAGATCTTCTGAATATTTTAATTTGAGTATTTTTAGTACTGGTTTTAAGTTTTTAGATAATTTATCTTCGATTTTTAAAGATCTTCAATTTTTTTTTTTTGTTAAAGCTAAATATATATTGATGACATACTACTGATGATACTCAATACTCAGCTGTCAATAGAATCTTTCGATGGCACAGACTTAGACACTGTTGCATTCTGTGTTAAATGGTCTCTCTTTTAATTTGAATTACAATTTCCTTTTGAAACAATTCTGTTTATTTTCAATGTTTCAGCTCTGTAAGAAGAGAAGAATTTCTTTTGTATAACACTTTTTTTAAATTTAAAAATACTTTTAATTCCAAATTAGCTGCTTTTTTTAAAAACTTTTAATTTAAATTGAGTGTTGTCTTTGTAGTTCATTGGAGCTTTCAGCATAAATATTGTTAGTTTTGTTAATTTTTTTTTTTGTAACAAAATAAAAATGTTAGGAATGTAGTATAGTTGATAGCAAAATAAGAATAAAAAATATAAATAATTTTATAAGAATAAAATTTTCGACAACGATGGCTTCAAATATGAAATCTGTATTGATTCACTTATTAAAAGACAGTTTCAAATAATTTTTGCTACTATTATTTGCATTGCTAATTGAATTTATATTATATCTAATGCTTTATTAAGAACTTAAAGCTCTCTTGAATATTTTAATTTGAGTATTTTTAGTACTAGAATAAGTTAACACTGGTTTTAAATTTTAAATAATATTTTTTTTTTGATTTTTTAAAAATCTCATACTTTTTTTTTTTTGAGAAGGTTAAATATACATTAATGATACACTGCTGATAATATATAGCCAATAAATTATTAATATATCTGTAATGAAACAAAAATTAGACAGTAAAACAGTATTAACCGTTATGTTTTTTTTTTTCTCGCCATATTTTGTGGAATAGCTGCAATTGTCACTAATGTTTTTACTATCATGTAAGTTACCAAAAGTATCCAAAACAATAGTTATAAATGCTTCTTAATTTTGTTGTAGGCGATTATACAAAAGATATTTCAAATGATACGGGACTTTTTAAGTTGTAAATTTAATTTAAAAAATGTGTTTCCTTTAAAAATAAAAATAAAAATAAAAAATTAAATTTGGTTACAATGTGCACTATAAGAAAAAATTACTCACTAAGAAAGATATCTGAAGGAGATTTATATGTGTTCAAAAAGGAAGGGGAAGAATTTTATTTGGTTTGTAGCTCGATGGTCATTTTATGTATACAGGGTAATTAAACTGAAACCTACAATTTAAAGCGGATTCAGTACCACAAACAAACCTAGTCTATCGCTACATGATTCTGAAAAAGCCTGTGTTACCAAAAAAAGAGCGCTAGCCACTTGGCCTTCAGACCATCAGAAATGTCAGAGAGTTTAATCTTTTTATTCCGTAGATACAATTACATTTAAAAAAAAACAACTGGGCATTGGTCCACCTCTGTCCCTATGCCCAGTGGTGGAAACAAACAAAGCAGTAAACAGTTAATATGTATATAATGGTTAATTTTTATGATAACTTAAATAGTTATGTTTTGAAAATACTTTAAAGTTAACTAAATTTTTATTACTATTTCCATATTTTGAATCACCATAATTCATATAACATTTAAAAAGATAGGATTTTGATGTATTATTATTTTATCTCAGACTAAATTGATTTTTGGTCTGAATCTAAAAAATCCCTGACAAAGAGTGACATGAATACCAAGATCGACAACTGTATTGATTTCTATGTGTATCAAGAAGAGAGTCATCTCGGAATGGTTTTATAGCCCCGTAACTGACGACCGTAAAATTTCTAAAGTATTATGCCTGACATAACTATGTTCATCCAAACTCTCAAGCGGCATATATTACATGGGGATTCAACTCTGTTTATGTTCTTCAATTTACTGGAATGGAACTATTTAACATCAGAGGAAAGTCTTTTTTTTTTTTTTTTTTACGGCTCCCTTTTTCAAACTGTCTCCACGCATTACGTGGAGGTTCACAGACCCAGCGTTTGCAGGTTTTGGGCTCGTTCCCCTTTCGGGGAAAGGGAGATCCAGTTTTTAAAGCTGCATCAAGAAATGAAGTACTAAATGGAGTGCGTAACTGTAAATGCCAACCTTCCTGGAGATGCGAACAAACGGGGTAATGGCGAGATTTTTACACTCTCGACTAAATTCTTCCCTTACCCGATGATCGAATCTTCAAACTTGAATTTTTCTATCCTTCCTCCCCACCTGACTTTCCTTTTTTTTTTCTTCTAGATTTCTTTCTTCCTTTTTCTCCCCTTTTCTTGTACCCTTGTCTTTTTAGACTTGATTCGTTCTGGTTTCTAGCCCTAGGCTGTGACCTGGAGAATAACGTTTTACTGATGGAATTGGGTCTGCGAACTTTTGGGTTGTATTTATTTATTTTTTACTTTCTTCTTACTACATTCACTAATTTTTTTTTTTATTATTTCCGTTACTTTTTTATTATTTTGTTGCACTATATCTTGATTCCATTGAACATATAACGTATCTTGGTTTTTGTTGTTGTTGTTGAACAAACTTTTGGGAGAAGGAATTGCAAATCTAGATTTCCTATAAAGGAATATTTTTATGAATTGGAAACTATATTGTGAACTCAAATTGAAATATGTATATTTTGTATAGATATTTTCATATTTTTCATCCTAAAAGAAGGCTTAATCTTACTGTCGAAGTATTCAGTTTTAACTCAAGGAGTATGAATAAGTATTGTAAGTATATTTCATGTTATGTTTCATATAACATATATATATATATATATATATAGTGAAAACTATTCGTACAATACCAATTTATAATAAAATAACATGCTTTTCTCATTTAATATATATAGATTTATTTCATGTGAAACAATTATCTGAATTTTTAAAACTATTTGAACATTTAAAATAATTATTAACATATAAATAATAAAATAAAATAAAAACATTTAATTTAGTAAACATATGCTTTAAACTATAAGCATTGATATTTTAATCGAAAAATTGGATTAAGAGGTAAAATTGAAAGATAATTATATTGTTCTTAAGAATCAGTATTTATGTATATAAATAAAACTCAATGGTATAACATACATAATAAATAATATATGTACATATAATAATTGGGATTATTTTATATCAAAACCAGTAACTGATTAAAGAGATTAAAAAAATTTTTGACTTTTTTCTCTTTGCCGTGATTCACATGCCGTTTAGAAGAAACAAATATTTATATTGTTAAAAGAATTCAATTATTATAAATTTAGCAACATACTACAATTAAAAATATAATTTCTTTTAAAACGTTGTACTGATGTGACAAAATGAAATTTAAAAGAAAATAAATTAGAACCTTCTGTTCTGTTGTAAACTTGAAACTTACTTAACGATTAACATGCTTTAAAGAAGTAATCAAAAATGTCAACGTACTGCATATTGATATAAATGATGCATAAAAATAGAATGATGTATAATTTGGGATCAAATCTTTTAAAAATGAAACACAATTCAATATAATAATTGGAATTATTTTAAAATTACTATTCTTTTTTAAATCTCTTTCCTATTATTATGAATTTAATTATGGAAATTTGATCAATTAATAAAGTTTTTAAAAATAAAAAGCATGATTCATTCATGATTGTGTTACATCAAAACGTTATAATAACATTATAACATTATATACATTTTTTTTTTTCAAAATTTTAATTGCAATGACATTGATAAAAATAGTTGAAATATCGTATTTAATTTTTTTATGCATCTTTTGAAACACCAGTAAACAAATTTTAAAAATTGATTTCTGTTACCTAATTAATATTTATATATATTTTTTTTAAAGATTTAAAATTAAAAATTGAGGAACATGTAGTACATGTAATTTAAACCTTTCATTGCTCATACATTTCATGATTATTTTTTATATTTTTTTTATCTCAAGATACAATATAAACAAGATACAAATTTCCCCCTAAATTGTAAGTGGACAGTTAAAATCTTTTATCATCTTTATGAAAATGATTTTTCTTTTATTTGATGTTTGAAATGTTTTTGTTTTTATTGATTTTGAAACAATAATGTTGAATTATTTTAATATTTATTTATATTTTGAAAGATTTAGTTTCTCGTTCGTTCTGCTAAGTAAAGGCAAATTTTTATCCACCCTCTGAGAGTATAAAAAAAAATGAGTCACAAAAAGAGATGGACTCATCTGTACCACACTTAAAAAAAAATCCTCATAACAAAAGGTGCACAAAAAAGTACTTATTTCGTTTTAAAAATCTGCCATAAATTTCCTCTATCTTTTTGAAATTCGCCCCCTTTATTCTCCTTTCGATGTATGGCGTCCCGTCCAAAGCTGCCGCTTAGTAATTCTTTCCAATTGAGTCATTTTCCGTAGAGCTTCTGCACGGGTTATCCTTCCTCGGTAGCTCTCTCCCAGGGTAGGGTGTACCACGGAGTCGTTACCAGTGATAATTCATCCCGGGACCAAGATTCGACACCGTGCTAATTTCGAATCATCCGCCAAATGAGTTGTTGATAGTAACGCTTTCGCAACAGGAGATCCGTAGGGTGAAATACCCAAGAGCAGTTCTTGATTATCTGCATACCGCATTAGGTCAACAGATGTAGTGATAACGCATGAAATCTAAACGACCACAAATTGATAAAGTGGTTAAATGGAGTTCTGGGAAGAACTGTGAGCTCAAGCGAGAGTGGACGCTGGTTTCTACGGTAACTGGAGATTCCGAGGAGAGTGTCAAGTAGTGCCCACCTCAGACACAAAAAGCTCACTTTTATTATATGTTTTATTTAACTCTTCTGTTTCTATGAAAGTTTTATTTATTTACTTAAGTAGATTGTTTTCTTTGTAGCAATTCACAAAAAATCTTTTTTTTCCAGTTATTAGTTATGTATATTTCACATCTTAGATTTTAACACCTTTTCCAAATATGATTTTTTTTTGACAAATCTTTAAAAAAGGCAACATATGCCTCATGAGAAAAAAATAATAAATTAATTTTCTCCTTGTAGTAATCTGCAAATATCTTTTTGTTTCAGTTATTAAAGTTATGTATATTTTTTATCTCTTTTTTATCACTTTTCCTTGCAAATTAAATATGCCATGACTTTTAGACAAATTTTTATAAAAAAAAAAAAAAAAGGAATGTATGTCTCATGAGAAAGAAATAATAAAAATAACTTTTTATAGTTCACTCACTTTTCGCTTTAAATAACTTTTATAGTTTTAATGTTCCACTTTTTATAGTAACAACTTTTTTTATGGTTTATTTTGAATGCAAATCCTTAGATGTTTTGATCTCAGTTTTTGTATTACATATCATATACATTATATCTTGTGATACTATTACTAGATTTAAGTTTAAAATAACGCTAAAAATATTTTTAAGAAATGATGTTTATTTAACTCTCTAAAAATGTATAATTTTTCAAAACATAGCTGATTCTGACTAATAAATGGGATGTACATGTTTTTTAATTCAGTCAAGTTTTAATTTATTAAAAGTTATAAACTTTTAAAAAATTCCGGTTCATTTAATCCTCTACAATTTTCCATTTCTCCTCTGGTTTTCTGTTAAGTTGTACTAATTTTCTGTTTTTAAAACTTTAATTAAAATCATTATTTATTTGAAGGATTGCAATACAAAAATATTAATAAAAGTGCATTAAAAAGTTGATCTAACTATTTTAGTGAAAATACAGTATTGAAAATCAGAAACGGGTAACTTTTTAAACAGAGAGATTACAATGAACTAATATACTTCTTTTGCCTGAATCTTGTTATAGTTTCGATTTCAACTTTGTTAATTATAATTCTGTGAAGAACTAAAGCTAAGTATAACTCATGTGGTAAGGATAGTATTGAACACAGTTACCAAATTTAACATCCAATATTAAATTTTCAATTCTGTAAATACAATTTTATTTAGGGATTATAAAATATCAGAAAAATAGTTAGAAAAAATATTGAATATATAACATAAAAAAATTGTGAAAAAAGTTATATAAAAATTAAATGAATAGTACAAATATATCTGAAATTTTCCAAAAATTAAATTTATTATGAATTCAGTCTTACGTTATATTCACAAAAGCTTCACTCTTCACTCCATTATTTAACGACCATAAGTTTGTTAAAATAAAATAAATAACAAATTTAAAGTAAAATTTTAAGTATAAATTAGCTTTCAGTATTTTCAGACTTCATGAAAACTACTTCTTTTTATAAAGGATAAGTATTCCTTGAAATTAACTCAAAACTAAACATAAAAGTGCAGTGTTTATAATCAAGTCAGAAACACCTAATAAAAGCATATTTTGCTAAGAATTTAATTTCCCTAAACCTCCATATTTAATATTCCGTTGGACTAATTTTCATGTGTTTCGATTAAAGCAAACTGCGGGCTGCCATAATGTAAAATCCCCCCTCTTGTTCATTAGCATATTCAAAATGCGGATGTTATAAACCTGCATCATTAACTCACCCTTTCAGATGGTAGGGTGTCAAGATAATAAATTTATATTTAGTATAATTTTAATACAAAAAAATTTAAAGCGTCAAATAAGGATAGGTTTCTTAGGGAGTGTTTGGAATAATAGCAGATATAAGAAATTAAATGTAATAACGTTTATTATTATTTTTAGTTGTGTTATTACAAAATTGATTTTTAAGCAAAATAAAATCCACTAAAATATTTCTAGGATTATTGTAGATATACTTAAATGCTCAAATGATAATTCACATTTTAGCTATTAAGATGCTAAATGAGAAATATCTTTTGTATATAGCAGACAAAAAGATTGAAGCAATTTCAAGCTTTTTGAAATCAGAATCAAACACTCACGTTGAATTACAAAAAGGAAATAAAAATTCGAATTCATAACCCAATGTGCCACTAACTAGTTAATGCTCTAAAAATTCAGTGAGTACTGAGTCTTGTACTCTGAAATTCGAATTAATGCATATTCTGGGAAAGTTTAATATATGGATTATTTTTTGCAATTTTCATTGTCAGATGTCTTTATTGCAAGGCAATACGAAATTGCACTTTTGTTCATATATATTTAGTATAATTTAATGCAAAAAGAATTTAAAGCGTTAAATAAGGATAAGTTTCTTGGTACGTATTTGAAATAAAGGCAGAAATATAACATTTAATATCATATTTTTTTGTTGCGTTATTACAAAATGGGTTTTTAAACAAAACAAAATCCATTAAAATATTTCTAGCATTTTTGTAGAAACATATACTTCAATGCCCAAAATGATATTTTACATTTTAGCTATTAATATGCTAAAATGAGAAATGTCTTTTGTAGACAGAAAAATTGAAGTAATTTCAAATTGTTTTGAAATCGAATAAAACACTCATTTTGAATTGTGAAAAAAAAAATAATAATAATAAAATTCGAATTTATAACCTAAAATTTAGTGTGCCACTAACTAGTTAATGTTCTAAAATTCAGTGAGCTACTAAATCTTGTTCTCTGAGTTGGAATTCTGGGAAATTTGAATAGATGGATTATTTTTTTTGAAATTTTCCTTGTCAGTGTCTTTATTGCAAAGCATTACGAAATTGAATTTTGTTCATATATATTTAGTATAATTTAACACAAAAAGAATTTAAAGCTTTAAATAAGCATAAGTTTCTAAGGAAGTATTTGGAATAAAGGCAGTTATAAGAAATTAAATATAATAACGTTTAATATCATTTTTTGTTGAGCTATTACAAAATTCTTTTTTTAACGAAATAAAATCTATTACAATATTTCTAGGATTATTATAGAAAGATATATACTATAATGCCCAAAATGATGTTTCACATTTTAGCTATTAATATGCTAAAATTAGAAATGTCTTTTGTAGACAAAAAAATAAAAGTAATTAAAAATATTAAAAATTAATTTCAAGTTTTTTTAAAATCAAAATAAAACATTCATGTTGAATTACAAAAGATTCGAATTTGTAACCCAAAATGTGTTCCACTAACTAGTTCACACATTTTGTTTCACACACACTATATTCTACTAAAATTCAGTGAGTTAAGTCTTTGTACTCTGAAATTCGTTCATTCGAATTAAAGTACATTCTGGGAAAGTTGAATAGATGGATTATTTTTGCCATTTTCATTGTCAGTGTCTTTATTGCAAAGCATCAAGAAATAACATTTTGTTCAAAAATCTTTTTACTATTGTTAATGCATTAAAAAATATCTGTATTGTTTTTAAAGGAGAAATTAATTATTAAAAATTATTTTGAATCAGCTGATCGCCATATTAGATGATACTGAAAAATCCAAATATAAATATCTGTAATTCTTGTATCAAAGTGATAAAAATTCGCTTCTATGCAGTTGTGATGCATTCATAGTGGCAAAGTCACAGTTGTAAGAAAGATTCATAGTTAAAAGGCCAAATGCAAAAAAATGCAATTAGGACATCTATTGTAGTTGTAATCCTTTATACCATGTTGTTTTTTATTTATTTATTTATTTTGTGATAGAGATTCTAGTTTTTTTTTTTTTTTTTTTTTAATTCCAGCAGAGGATACTTTATAGAAACTATTTAATTGAACTGGATAAGTGAGTTTCATTATGACTGTTAACTGTAACCATTAATCAAATAGAAAAAAAAAACTATATACTTAAAATAATTTATAGTTTTGATTAATTATAATGAACCAAAAAAAACCTACTTTATGAAGCTTATAAACCTGCATTGGTAAAAACACGTAATAAAACTTACTAAAGTTTCATTACGTTTAATGAATTTCAATTACTTCAAAATTGAAATTTATTAGATATATTTTATAGTTATTTAGCTTTATAGAGAAAGTTGAAAATTAGAGGCGAAAGTCAATTAATTAAAAATATTTTTTATAGAAATTTATTTTTATTTTAATTTTACATGATTTAAAATCTAATTTAACACATTTTAATATAAATTCTAGTGGAAAATGTAACTAGTTTTAATGTAAAATGTAATTTATTTTAGAAAAAAATTAAATAAAAAATATAAAACGAATAAATAACTCGGCTCCAAAAATTGTTTAAAATTAGATCAAATCAGATTTTTACGCTGAAGCGATTTTTGATACTGATAGACTGCATGTGAATGGTATTTTTTCCTCCATACTCATGAATTCGTAATTATCTCTTAAATTAAACTTATATTTATAAATTCTTTTTTTTTTTGTACATGGTTCATTTTCATGGTATCACACTCTTTTCCCATATGCAAATGACTTCTTTATTGATACTTATTTTCCAATTAATGTTTATGAGTTCAGCACATAAAAAAAAAATGAAAAGATGAATAAAAAAAATGAAAAAAATTAGAAGAAAAGTAAACATAAAAAAATAAACTTGTTTTCATCAAAATTCGATTAAAAAACTCCCCCAAAATTCAGCATTTTAAAAAGAAAAAAAAAATTGTCTCCAATTTATCCATTTATCACTTTTTCTTTCACAAGCAGTTCATTTATTCAATAGCAGTTTAAATTATTAAATGACGATCGGCGATGGCATTTTTTTTTTTAAGTTCGTGAATTTTATTGATTGATAAGCAAATCATTCACATAAGAACCATTAAAGACAACAAGCTCATCACCAAAGCTTTTTAGAAAAATAACACCAAAACATTTTTTTTTATTTGTGGTACATTTTTATTACACGAAAATGATATCCAGCTATCAGCATGGAATATAGGATGTGCGTGACTTTGTTAAATGATGTCTTTAATTACGTTACAGAGAAAGAAATTAATCGAAAGTGACAAGAATCTGTCTCCAAACTAATTGCCTAACGGTTTGGGTGAATTTTTGTTATTAATTGCTGCATGTGATTAAGTATTTCTTTCCTAGTCCCTCAAGTGATTTGTTATAAACGAAAAACTGTCAACACTATCGCTTTCCCTTTTCGAAATCGGATAACAGATCGTTACAATCAAAGATCTTTTTGCTCCTGATAGTGACAATTTGTTGAAGTACTCTTGAGCAATTTGTTAAATTTTATGCTGCTATTTTTCTAAGTTGTTTAAATATAGGATTGGATTATTAAGTATGGTTGACATTGAATTAAATATTGTATATTAAATAATATAAATAAATAATAAAGAATTAAGTATTGTATATTAAATAATATAAATAAATAATAAAAAGAATTAAGTATTGTACATTGAATAATATAAATATACAATAAGGAATTAAGTACTGTAGATTGAACAATATAAATAAATAATAAAGAATTAAAAATTGTATATTGAATAATCTAAATAAAAAAATAAGGAATTAAATATTGTATATTGAATAATATAAATAAATAAAATGAATTAAGTATTGTATATTGAATAATATCAATAAATAGTAATGAATTAAGTATTGTATATTGAATAATAAATAAATAATAATGAATTAATTATTGTATATTGAATAATATAAATAAATAATTATGAATTAGATATTGTATAATGAATAATATAAATGAATAATACTGATTTAAATATTGCATATTGAATAATATAAATGAATAATAATGAATTAAACATTGTATTTTGAATAATATAAATAAAAAATAATGAATTACATATTGTTGTAGAGAATGTAGTTAAGAATAAAATAATATATTAAATATAGATTATTAATTAAAATAATTAAAATTGTTTGAATAAAATATAAGTAAAAGAAGCTTCTGAAAAATAGATTGTAAAAGTAAGCATTGACAAAACACATTTTAAAATTATTGAGCCTAAATATTTAACCTTTGATTTTTTTTTTTTTTTTTAGTTTCTTGAATACAAATATTTTTAACATTACTGGACGAAAATCGTATACTTGTTCTCTGATTGTTTTTTATAAAATCAACTTTATAAAAATTTGTATTGCTATTTATGTATATTATTTTGATTTTGTTTTAATATAAAAACTTCTTGTTACATTTTAATAAATAGAACTTTTGCACCTGATAGAGACAATTTCTTGAAGTACTCTTTGTCAATTTGTTAAATTTTATGTTATTATTTTTCTTAGTTGTTTAAAAAAAGAAGCGGGTGGATTCTAATATAGGTTGGATTATTAATTATGGTTGATATTCAATTAAATATTGTACACTGAATAATATAAATAAATAATATTGAGTTAAATATTATATATTGAATAATATAAATAAATAATAATGAATTAAGTACTGTAGATTGAATAATATAAATAAATAATCAGGAATTATGTATTGTATATTGAATAATATCAATAAAATAATGAATTAAATATTGTATATTGAATAATATAAATAAAAAATAATGAATTAAATATTGTATATCGAATAATATAAATAAAAAATAATGAATTAAATATTAATTGTTATTTAATCAGTTATTGTGTATAGAATAATATATACTAAAACTAATCAATTAAATATCGATTGTTAATTAAAATAATTAAAAATTCTTTGAATGAAATATAAGTAACAAGATTTTTTTTGAAAAATAGATTGTAAAGTAATATAAATAAATAATAAGGAATTAAATATTGATTGAACAATATAAATAAATAAGAAGGAACTAAATATTGTATATTGAATAATATAAATAAAAATAATCAATTAAATATCGACTGTTAATTAAAATAATTAAAATTCTTTGAAATGAAACGTAAGTAACAAGTAGCTACTGAAAAATAGATTGTAAAAGTAAACATTGACAAAACTCATATTAAAAGTATTGAGATTAAATATTTAACCTCTGGTTTTTAGTTTCTTTCTTTTATATGAAACTATACCAAATAAATATTTTAAGTGGATTAAAAAGGTATTTTTGTTCTCTGATGGGATATTTCTAAAATCACTTTATTGTTATTTATGTTTGCTGTTTTGATTTTGTTGCAATGTAAAAACTTCTTGTTACATTTTAATAAATTTATCGTTTTGGATCAAAGATCTTTTTGCTCCTGATACTGACAATTTGTTGAAGTACTGTTTAGCAAATTTGTTAAATATTATGCTATTATTTTTCTAAGTTGCTTAAATAAAAAAAGGGGGTTGATTTAAATTGGTTAAAAGTGGGTTGACAACAATATATAACAAATAAATATTTGTTATATATTATTATATATAATAGCCAATATATAACAAATAAATATTTTAAGTGGACGAAAATCGTATTCTTGTTCTCTGGTGATTTTTCAAAAATTAATTTTATAACCATTTTTATTGTTATTAGGTATATTTTTTTAATTTTTTCAATGTATAAACTTCTTGTTACATTTTAATAAATAGAAGTTTAAATTTTAATAGATTTAGTTGAATATTTTAATTTAACTTTTGGCAGTACTTGTTTTCATAGCTAATTCACATTTTATTTTTATGTAAATAAAGTGTGAATTTGTACATCATATAATTTGTACATCATCAGTTTGTATTCAAGCTCAATTGTTTAAAACTTGTACACTTTAATTTAATTCATTATTTTTAACTGAACCTTTCATTTAGCCATTAATTTTGACATGTACGCTATTAATTGTAAACACGAAAATGATTTGAAAATGAAATTGAGAAATTTTAATTCTTTCAATTTCACACCAATTTCAAAACGCTCTGGTTTTAACTTGCAAGGTTATAGCATAAAGCCCTTTTCTTCATGCTAATTTATCACTACTAATTTAAAGTTATGTTCTAATTATAAAGCATTAACAAATTAATTAATTTGTTAATGCATTAATTTACATATTCATTTATATGAATATGTAAAATTGCATATATATAAATTGGGATAGTTTGTGAATCGTAACAGTTTTGTGTAAACAACTTGTTTCACTAAATTTCTGACTTATTATAACTGACTTGTATATTATTCTGACTTATATTTATTTAATGTTTATTTAATGGGAGTTAAATGGATTCAACTGAATTTAATATTTTTCAATTTATACAATAATTATACTATAAAAAATACATTTACTCTAACTTCAGTCTAATAAATAATCTAATAAATAAATCTAACACTTACTTCAAAAATAATCTAATAAATAAATCTAACACTTACTCTAAAAATACATTTATTCCTTACTCTAACATTAAATATATTTACTCTATATTCTAACATTTTAATACATTTTTAATTTTCCTTTTTCATTAAAAATTCTTAGAAAATCATATTCATTGAAAAATATAAATAATTATGAAAAAATAACAATAAAACCAAGTAAAAAAGTATTTATAAAATTTTCATTAATCAAAATTTTTGATAATAATCAAGAATTTTTATTTATAAAACTCTTAAATTCAATTAATTTTATATAGTTTATAATATTTTTTTTAAACAAATGCAATGAAAAAATATTAACCAATCAAAAGCTATAGCTAGTTAAATAATTGGAACCCAGTTATGTTTTGATGAGTTATATAACATTAATTCTGAAAGTAAATAAATTAACAGAAAGTTTTGTACTGAAAAATAAATAAATTAACAAAGTATAGTGGTATATTTTCTAAACATGCAAATCACTTGTTTTTAACAAAACATAGCGAGTCTTTGAAATTTATGTTTACTATTTGTTGGCTATGTCTGAAATAATCTAAATAACTTTTAAAAAACCAGTTCAAAATATAATAAGATCAGAAAATATTCAATTGTTTTTATTTCTTCTGATTTCTTGCGAAAATAATGTTTTTAAAATGTTACTCTAAGCTTTTAAATTAATGGAAATAAATAACAATTTAAAATAATTTCTTCAACATACGTATCAAAATAATTTTTCTGTTATTATATGGGAAAAAAACAATCATAAAATAAATATTCAATTTTATGGCTGAAAGTTAATTGATATTTTAAAGAGAATAATATTAAATGACAAAACAATTTGTCTAGAAACAAAGGGAAATTAATTTTCTCTTTTTTTTTGTTAAAAAGTTATGCTTTTATGTACGCTACATAGATATTATTTGTTTTTATAAGCATATTACAGAATCAAAGTTTTGTCTCAACATTCTACAACTCAAAAAACATTTTCTTTCATATTCATTGTGGATTGAATGCGTGTAACAAAATATTACAGAAAAACAATTTAGATATCTGTACCTTGTTTTAGTTGTTTCATTACACATAACAGCAGAGTTTCTGACTTATATACTTCATAAGCAAATACAAATGTTGATTTTTCTATTCACAGAATAGAACAATCTGCTAATCAAGAGTTTATTTATCTAAGTGACAATGCCATCCTTTTTCTCTGTGAATTATATTCTATTCAGTTAAAAAAAAAAAAGAACGAACTTAAACTCTTTTTTTTTTTTTTTTTCCTCCTACATTGTCGTCACATCGTTGCCTACTTCGTTATATAATTTCGAAGCATTTTCTTTGAATGCTTTTTTTTTTTTTTTAATGAAAGCCTGAAAGCCGCTTTAAAACTTCACAACATCTTTCCCCTCACATCGACATAATTAGGTGTAATTAATGAAATCAAGCGCTTAGGTTCACCAAGCTAAGAAACTTAGTAATTGATATTCAGCCTTCATCAAAACGTTGGATACGAATAATTACTAGTTTCTTTTTCTTTTTTCTTTTCTTTTCTTTCTTTTTCTTTTTTTCCATGCTTCGCTTTCATAAAAGGACGAAAGTGTAGTATCACTTGCTTAATTTGGAGAATAAAAATGAGAAGTCTTAATAAGTAGTGGAGTATCGCTGCAACTACTGTCGATGACAAAATGTCATTTTTTCCCCATTTTTGATATTCTTCATTTTGGCGGTGTAAATAAAAGCAATCTACCTTAATCATATTAAGTTTCAGTTGAACAAGTGATATTTTTTTTATTGGGGAATTTTTATTGCTAGCAAATAAACGGAAAATTTGTAGCGTGGAATTAAAAATGCAGTAAGTTGGAATAAATTAAAGGAATTGGTAATTCTGCTTCAGTATGTAAAATGTTTTTTTTTTTCTTTCTTCTCTATTCATTTGGGATAATGAACAAATCTAATGAGCTTTTTGATTTGTGATTTTATTTCGAAGGATTTTTGCATGCATTATTCTGATCGGAATTGAGTTAAAAATATTTGTGTCTATAACATAACGTAATGTTGAACATGCAGAATAAGATGCTCTCTAAAATAATATATGCCAATCTTACAATCTACTATTCTTCCACTTTATGCCTAAATTTAATATTTAATTATCTTTTAATAGAATTACTATTAATATATAAGAGTATTAAATATTATTTTTAAAATTAAACATAATTGACAAATATGTCAATTAATAAATTAAAATATGTAAATATGCCAATCATACAATCTTCAATCTACAATTCTCCAAATTATGCCTAAATTTAATATTTAATTATCTTTTAATAGAATTATTTTTAATACATAAGAATATTAAATATTACTTTTAAAATTAAACATGATTGGCATACAAGATTGATAAATATGTCAATTAATAAATTTAACTATGTAAATATGCCAATCATGCAATATTAATTTTTGGAGTTATTAGAAATTTTGAAAAAATATTTTGTTCAACAAATCCTTGGGGAAAATATTATGTCTAAGCAATATGAAACTGTCATGTTTCTTTTACGACAGTCTTATCCATTCAGAATACAATTTATGAATTATCTCGTTTAACCATTTGCAATTACTATAAGTATTATTTTATGAACATTGAACTCCTTCGTGGAGCAGAAAAATATATTTATATTCTAAAAGCAATTATCAAAATTTCTAAAAGTATAATGATGGGTTTACAACACAAAATATTACCAATAAAACTCTAACTTGCGTCGCTGCACTTTCAAGTTTATCAATGATTTAAGAGTTAATAGTTCATGTTTTATGTCTTTCAAATATTCTTGTCATTATTCAGATTCTACTTCTTTCTCTTCATTGGCGCAACAGCTCCATGATGGGCCAAGGCCGTCAGCCTGCTGGCAGTTTCGAATTATCAAGTTTTCTTTTTATGGGTAGGGCTGTCAACTCTACTCCTAAAGCTCTACAGTCAGATTAGATGAAAACTATGGTCTAAAATGGATTCCGAAACTCTACAAACATCCATGGCACCGCCGGGACTCAAACTCTGTGGCACCGAGCGCTAGAGCGCAGCGCTAATCAATCGGCCAACAGGCCCCTGTTATTCTGATTACATTAACTAAAAAAGGTTGTCTGTGAACAGGGGTAAACAGGGGAACATGAAAAATGTGGTCATACAAATAAGGGCCTGTTGGCCTAGTGGTCAGCGCTCTGGCGCATGGCACCACAGGTTCCGGGTTCAGTACCGGCGGTGCTGTGGATGTTGGTAGTGAATCGGAATCCATTTTAAGCCATAAGTTCTGGTCTCATAAGACCTAGAGCATCACAGAGCCCAATCAGACATCTCACCCACATCATTCCCAAACTTGGCAACTCAGTTCTAGGCACAGTGATGTGGTGTTGTGTGGTATAGTAGTAGTAGTGGTTATTCAAATAATAGTGACGCATTAACTTGATAAAAAGAAAATTTTTGTCAAAATATATAGATAAAATATTTTAAATATTTATATTAATTCGTTTAATATTATTTATAATAAAAACAAATTATTAAAGTAGGGCCTTATTCGAATTAAATTCATTTATGTATATAAATGATTCCTTTTAACAATTTAAAAATTAATATGGGGCCTGATAGCTGAGTGATTAGCCCTCTGGCGCTCGGTGCTCCTGGTTTCGGGTTCGACTGTCCACGATGCCATAGATGTTTGCAGTGGTTCAGAATCAACTTTAAACCTTAGATCAGCTCTAATATGACTGTGGGTTTATAGCCGAAAACTCTACCCCGTAAAAAAAAACATCTGATTTCAAGAAATCTGCTAGTAGCAGAAGACCTTTGCCCAGCATGAGGCTGTTGCGCCGATGATGATGATGAAAAATTATTATGCGTGAAATTATGAAAAAACGAATGTTTAAATGTAAATTGATTAAATAAGCATTTTAAAAATATTAAAATTTTACTGTTATTAAGCATTATGAGACATTTTGAAATAACAGGACATTTTGAATATTTTTTATATATATTCGTAGCTTTGCATACAATAAAATTTGCTAAGAATGTTTGAGAAAATATTCGAAAAATGGTACAAAAAACTAAAATAATTATTACAAAGACTCACTATTTAAAAATACTTACGAACATGAAATAATCCTTGAAACTATTACAATTTTTAACTTGTTATAATTTAATGACTAAATAATAAATCAGTAATCAATATGAAATTATTTAAAATTAAAATATGCCAATCATTAAATGTCAATTTAATTATTGACACTTTTATCATTTTGTTACAAAGTTAATTCATTATATATATAGAATATTTGAGAAGAATAAAGCCGATATTTTTCAATATTGTATTTTTTACGCATTTTAATATGACTTATTTTTAATTCTTCTACTTTAAAGATATATTTTGATTCAAAGGACCTTTTTTTTTTTATCTTGTTTTAGAGTAAAAGTTCAAGGAGAGAAATATTAGAAAATTGTCTTAATTTTCTTCAACTTTATGCCTAAATTTAATATTTATTTATCTTTTAATTGAATTACTATTAATAAATAAGAGTATTTAATATTTTAAAATTAAACGTGATTGACATATATGATTGACAAATATGCCAATCAATAAATTAAAATATATAAATATGCCAATAATATAATCTTCAATCTACAATTCTTCAACAGTGTGCTTAAATTCATTATTTAATTATCTTTTAATAGAATTACTATTAATATATATGAGCATTAAATATTATTTTTAAAATTAAACGTAATTGACATACATGATTGACAAATATGTCAATCAATAAATTAAAATATGTAAATATGCCAATCTTCCAATTTACAATTCTTCAACTTTATGCCTAAATTTAATATTTAATCATCTTTTATAAAATTACTATTAATATAGAAGAGTATTAAACATTATTTTTAAAATTAAACATGATTGAAAAATATGTCAATTAATAAATTAAAATATGTAAATATGTCAATCATACAATCTTCCAATCTACAATTCTTCAACTTTATACTTAAACATAATATTTAATTATCTTTTAATAGAATTACTATTAATATATAAATATTATTTTTAATAATTAAAATTATAAATTGATTTAAATTTGTCAATCATGTATCTCAATCATGATTGACAAATATGTCAATTAATAAATTTAAATATGTAAATATGCCAATCATACGGTATTAATTTTTGGATTTATAAATGGAGTCGTATGGATTTTTTATTATCTCAATTTTCCATTGTTAGTTATGATCTAATTACTGGAATTTTATCAATACCAGACAAATTACCTGAAACTGGATTCACCTTATCAATCTTATCCAAAAACGGTTAAGCTTATCCTTACCTTATTTAGTACCGTTATAATTAAATGTTATTAAATGTCAATTTAAGGAGATACATATATTGACAAATATGTCAATTAATAAATTAAAATATGTAAATATGCCAATCATACGATATTAATTTTTCGAGTTATAAATGGAGTCGTATGGATTTTCTATTATCTCAATTATCCAATGTTAGTTACATGATCTAATTACTAGAATTGCATCAATAACAGACCAATAACTTGGTACTGGATTCATCTTATCAAACTTATCCAAAAACGCTTCAGCTTATCCTTACCTTATTTAGTACCGTTATAGGTTAGGAAAGCTAATCGCTTTTCATTCAGCTTCCATAATCTCCAATCCGCATCTGACCACAATTTCGTCGCTCGCGACATGTAACGTAATAGTATCCACCATCTTTTTAGTAGAGGAAGTCGATAAGGCAAGTGTAGATAAGAAAAAAGGGAGAGAGGGGGGTGAATAAAATAAAACTAGCAAAAGAAAGCAAGTTCACTTATGAGTGCGAATGGCTGGGCTATCTGGAGATAGTGTGTTGGGGAAGCGAGTTGATTTATAGTGGAGACAGCCGACACTTAATACGGCGTTGTTGGACGGCTATAACTCGTCGAGCCAGCGGCTAGGCCTGTTTTCGTTCAGGGGAAGGAGACCTCCCCCTGCTACCTATTCATTCCGAGCCTGTCAGTCTTCTAATATCCTTTTCCCAAGAAGAGGAATGCATATATTTTGGGGGTTTTGAGGAAAAAAAATATTTTAGACCACCCTTATATAAAAAATTTGCGGGGTCTGTATTTTACACGTAAGCTAACGATAGCATTTATCAGTTAAAAATTACAAAAGAAAGGGTTTGTTTATTCACAGTTTCTGCCACTTTTATTATTTATAATTTTTAGGTAACTTAAAAGCAGTGGGGACTGTTATTATTGTCCTAGTACTTCAGAATAGAAGACTTTCTTAAATGGAAGTTCTAGGTTTTGAGATTTGAATGAAAACTTATAAAATGTAATTGAAGTTAATTTTCAGGAGAGCACTATCAAAACAATGGTTGAGTTAATTTGTATTATGCAGATAGATAGATAATCAAAATTATTAATTACTGTTAAAATAAAAATTATTAATCACTGCTTTACCATTTTAATTTAGTTATTATTATTTTTAGTAATTAATATTAATAAAAATATAAGATATATATAATTAATTACTAGATAAAAATTAGATAAAAATAAAAATTAATAAAATAATAAAGATAAAAATGAATAAAAATAATAAGATAGATAAAAATTATCAAATGTAATTTTAATTATTAATAAAAATTATGAAGTACTGTTTTACTAGTTTTCTAGACATTTTTAAATATCGAATTAAAGACAGTTTGTCTTTAATTCGATATTTATAAAATTTTGAAATTTAAAAATTTATCATTAACTTCTTATATATTTATTAAAAATTAATTTGGTACTATTAGATTTTTTTTTAGTACTATAATGTGGATTTTAAAAGTAGATATAAATAATCATAGAGATAACTGAAAATACTTATTGTTTTATTTAATATTTTTTACATTACATTTGATAACATTTTTTGGGTAAATTTTAAAAATCTTGCAGTATTTATCAATATATTTTCATAACTTTTCATAATTTTTAATCTGGTTTTAAAAGTTTAAGTTTTCATTACGCATGCAGAATATTTGAGAATAATTAGGTCTTTATTTTTCAATATTGTATTTTTAAACATTTTAATATGAGTTATTTTTTTTATTTGTTCCACTAAAGATTTATTTTGATTCAAAAGAACTTTATTTTGTTTTGTTTTAGAGCAAAAGTTCAAGGAGAGAAATATTAAAAATTGTCTAAATTTTTTCAACTTTATGCCTAAATTTAATATTTATTTATCTTTTAATATAATTACTATTAATATATAAGAATATTAAATATTATTTTTAATATTAAAAGTTGTAATGTCAAGATTTTTTCCTCTAATGACTTAAACCTACTATAATACTTATAGTACAATATGTAATCGTTATTTTAACGATAATTTTCGTTATCATGTATAAATCTTTATCTATTAACTATTGTTATTTAACGATATAATAATAATAGAAATATATAAAATTAGTACATCAAGAACATCCTAAGATTCATAATTATATTAACTGAGCTTTCACAATTTTGTATATTGTAATATAACATCATAATGCATTAAAACGATTTCTACAAGGATATTAAAGATGTACCTTTTAAAAATAAAACTAAGACTTAACACATTTTACTGAAGTCTTTAAAATGTACTTTAAATTAAAATAAAAGAGTAATTATTAAATACTAAAAAAATTCAAAATTGAAAGCTACTAATATACAAATTATTTAGAATTCATTCCAGAAGATTTATATGCTTTAACTATGAACTTTTTCTTTTTTTTACCAAATCCTTTTATAAAAATAAATAAAAATGTATTAATAAATGATTATAAAGATGATGGAAATAACAAAAAATATCACACAAATGATTATGGATTTCAAAAAGAAAAGGAAAAAACTTCATTTTTCCAGACATTTTCGAAATAGAATGGACCTATAAATTTATCTTTGTATATATATACACTGATACCTACAAAATAAATTTATCCAGATTTAGGACACATTTGGTGTTAATAATAATATGTCAAAAGTTTAAAAATGTATTTGTTTATGTCTTTTATAGATGATGTATACCAAGAGATCTAAAAAAGTACAAAAATTATAACTGGCAATATTGTTAAAACTTTAATGTATCATTTTATGCCAGTTTATAATATTTTTTAATGTCTAGTTATATTATTACAAAAAGAAAGTCACGTATTTAATGTTATAGTCCTTTTGGTTAAATTTCACATTCATATTTTATGAAACTGGCGAGATGAACGATCTTAAATGCCATTTTTTCGAAGTACCATTCTTCGAATGGTTTGTAGAAAACCTTTTCTCTTTCATACAATTCAGTCACACGATATTCGTAAATGTTGAAATAAAGTTCGTAAAATGTTTATAGTTTCATAAATGAAAGATAAATAAGATTTATAAATGACACAATTGAGTGAAAGTTTTATAAAAAATCTGATAAATATAAAGAGACGAGGGAAACGTATGCAATTTAATATCATTTATAGTTTGAGTATCCTTTTAAACCTTATAACACTAAACTGAACTAAATGTAATTGACACTTCAATTTTTTTTTTTCTCTTAGTGGTCGAGGTTTCTGAGTGGTTTTCAAAAGTGACAGAGTGATTAGCGCTCTGGCGCTCGGTGTCACAGGGTTCGGTTTCAAGTCCCGGCACTGCCATTGATGTTTGAAGTGATTCGGGATCCACTTTAAACCGTAGCGTCTCGGTCTAATATGACTGTAGAGAATTGGACAACCCCACTCTGTAAAAGAAATCATGTCCTGTCTCTAAATCTGCCTTTAGGTAGACGGCCTTGACCATAACCCCATAAGAAAAAGCCGAATTGTTTGTTTGTCCTGTAAAAATAATTGGACTTTGTATGGGAGAAATGTATTTTTCATAATATACACTAGTAAGAACAATAGAAATAAGTATTTAATAATATCTTTTTTTTTTAAATCGTTGAAAGAAAGAAACTGACATCTTTCCATTAAACAATATCTGACAGTTCTTTTTTAATTAATTTCAATATGCCTTAGAATTACAGATTGTTGTAAAACTAGATTTAAATCAAGGAAGTAAGCGTTATAATTATAATATTTAGATAAATCTTACAATTTTTCAATATTATTTCCTTGATTTTTGCATATTAATAATTAATACCGATCCTTTTCTGCTTATTGTATTTATTCTTCGTATGTTTTTTATCGGAATTCAATATTTTTTATGGGGATTTTTTTTCAAATTTTAAAAGTACCAAAGGGTCGTTTTATTTAAGTCATAAACAATAACTAAAACTAATTTAAAACAATAAAAACCAGATCTCTAACAATAAAAAAAACCAGATCTCTAACAATAAAAAAAATCCAGATCTCTAACAATAAAAAACCAGATCTCTAACTCCGCAACAAAAAGCCGAATAGTTTGTTTTTCCTATAAAAAAAATTGTGACTTTGTATGGGAGAAATGTATTTTTCATAATATAAACTAGTAAGCACAATAAAAATAAGCATGCAATAATATCTATCTTTTTTTTTAAATCGTTGAAAGAAAGAAACTGCCATCTTTCCATTAAACAATATTTTACACTTCTTTTTTTTTTAATTAATTTCAATATACCTTAGAATTACATATTGTTGTAAAACTAGATTTAAATGAAGGGAAGTAAGCATTATAATTATATTATTTAGATAAATCTTACAATTTTTCAGTATTATTTCCTTGACTTTTGCGTATTAATAATTAATATCGATCCTTTACTGCTTATTGTATTTATTCTTGGTAGTTTTTTTATCGGAATTTCTATTTTTTTTGTGGTAATTTAATATTTTTTGTGGTTAATAGTAAGTACAATATAAATAACTATGTAATAATATCTATCTCTTTTAAAATCGCCGAAAGAAAGAAATTGCCATCTTTCCACGAAACAATATTTTACAGTATTCTTTTTTAAAAATTTATTTCAATATGCCTTATAATTACAAATTTTTGTAAAGCTGGATTTAAATGAAGTGTTATAATTATATAATTTATATAAATCTTAAAATTTTTCAATTTTATCTCCTTGATTTTTGCATATTAATAATTAATACCGATCATTTCCTGATAATTGTATTTATTCTTGGTATGTTTTTTTATTGGGAATTCAATATTTTTTTGCGGAAATGTTTTTCAAATTTTAAAAGTGTCAAAGTGCATATGCACTTTTCTTAAAGTAATTTCCAAACTACATGCTATATTAATACAAAAATTGGATTATAAATAAAATCTATACAAATTCCATCTATACAAACATAGCTGTAACAAGTATGAAACTTCTTTAAAATTTAAATGAATTAAATGATGGCTAAGAATACACGATCAGCACGAACAGAAATTGAAGAAATCAATTGAAGATGTTGTAATTGCTCAAAAATCCATACTTTGAAATGCTTTGAGAAGAATGGGAAGAGATGGAACGCTTTAGGGGTTGAGGCATGATCCATAAAACCGACAAAACGGAAAGTGTTACAAGATCTGCCTTCATAAAAACATAGCTGGGAATTAAACGGCCGAGTATTTTATCGGCGTCTCACACTATTTGGTTAGAACACAGCCAATGAAGTGCCATCAGTGTAAGCAAATGATTAAAGCGCCTCGCAACTTCATCCATTATCAGGCAGCCTAGATAAATTTCAATATTAAATAAAATAAAAATTAAATATATTAAATTTAAATTAAATTAAATAAATATTTAGATAAATCTCAATATTAACATCACCCCTTGATTTTTTTTTAATCTCAATATTACTTCCTTGATTTTTACATAATAATAATTAATACTGATTCTTTCCTGCTTATTGTATTTATTCTTGTTTGGTTTTTAAATAGGAATTTTTTTTTTAAATTTTAAAAGTGTCATGCACTTTTCTTGAAGTAATTTCAATGTACATGCTATATTAATACAAAAAATAGGATTACCAGTAAAATCTATACAACTCTAACACACACTATTCTATACAAACATAACTGTAACAAGTATGAAACTGCTTTCAAATTTGAATGAATTAAGAATACACAATCAGCACGAACAGAAATTGAAGAAATCAATTGAAGATGTTGTAATTGCTCAAAAATCCATACTTTGAAACGCTTTGAGAAGAATGGGAAGAGTTGGGACGCTTTAGGGGTTGAAGCATGATCCATAAAACCGACAAAACGGAAAGTGTTACAAGATCTGCCTTCATAAAAACGAAGCTGGGAATTAAACGGCCGAGTACTTTATCGGCGTCTCACACTATTTGGTTAGAACACAGCCAATGAAGCGCCATCAGTGTAAGCAAATGATTAAAGCGCCTCGCAACTTCATCCATTATCGGGCAGCCTAATTTCGAACTCGACGCTTTGCCGACAATTTCTTTTATTCTGTCAACGTAATTAAAATCAGCAGTATAAAAAAAAAAACACTCGAAAATTATCTCTTTTAGTCAGACGTTACTTTTTGCTGGCAATTAACGTAATTAGCTTTTCGGTGAAGCCCCGCTTTTAACGAAGTGGAGAAAAATCATTAGTGAAATTGTATCGCTGATACGGACTTCTTTGAGAGAGTTGTTTTTTTTCTCTCTCTGGCTCTCCTTGTTTCCTGCTTTCTTGATGTTTTCATACCCTGGTACTTTGTGGTTTTGTTTCAGTGCGAATTATTTTAGTGGAGGGTGTTATCTTAGTAAATTCTTCGGTTATATTGATAATGTAAACATTTGACAATCAATTTGTTGTTGACATGATATGTTTTTAAATCAATGAAAAGATAAGTATTTGTATATAATTTTTCAATGATAAAACTTCACTTTTTGCATATAATATGAAATACATTAAAAGCTTTTGAGTACTGAGATAAAAAATTATGTGATGATCTTTCTTGATGTTTTCATACCCTGGTACTTTGTGGTTTTGTTTCAATGTGAATTATTTTACTGGAGTGCTATCTTAGTAAATTCTTCGGTTATATTGATAATGACAATTTGTTGTTGACATAATATGTTTTTAAATCAATTAAAAGGTAAGTAAAGATTCAAACAAAATATTTGTATACAAGTTTTCAATGATAAAACTCTACTTTTGCATATAATGTGACATTCAGTAAAAGATTTTGCGTACTAAAATCAAAATTTTTAATTTGTTTATTAACAAAACATATATCAAAAAAATAGTTACTGATTCAATTATTAGGTTACGTTTTTATACCATTTTGTTTTGAATGGTATAATATTTTAGCCACAACTTTTCGATTTTTGCTCCTATAAAATTTGGCTTGCTGTTTTTTTGCTTCCTAGTTCTTTGTGGTTTTGTTTCACTGTGAGTTTCACGAGAATTTTAGTGGGAAATTTACCTTGCAAATCCTACTGTTTTATTGATAATGTAAATATCCAACAAATAATTTGATATTAATATGATGAGTTTTTAACTCTTTTTGTGAAGGTAAATATTTCAAAATATTTTCGAAAATATTTACAAAATATTTTTTTTCAATATGTTAGTATTTGATAAAACTCTACTTTTGCATATAATGTGAAATTCAGTGCAAGCTTTTGAGTGCTGACATCAAAATTGTGAATTTTTTTATTAATAAAAAATATATTAAAATTAATTAATGATTCAATCATTAGGTTACGTTTGATACCATTTTGTTTTGGATGGTAACATGCTTGAGCCATAACTTTTCGTTTTTTAGTTCCTATAAAATTTGGCTTGATATTTTCACATCCTGATTCTTTGTGATTTTGTTTCGGTGTTGAGTTGTACAAGAATTTTGGTGTGAAATGTTTCCTTCAAAATCCTACTGTTAAGGTAAATATCCACTAATCCTATTAAAATAGGAATAATAATTTGAAGATTTAGGCACAGTAACAGTTAAACGGTTAGACGAATAAAATTTCTAGTAAAAATCAGAAAATGTATTTGCAAAAGAGTAATACACGTTGATTTGATGTACTCGCTAATGTTTTAAATTTTTTTTAGCAGGTATGTATTACGAAAATTTTGAAACACAATAATTTCAACGGAGCAATAAAAAAGAACAATTTCATGGGTTACTTTTTCTGTAAACTGTTGTATTGATAATTTTACGATGTAAACTTTTAATTTACATTGTAATATTATTAACAAATAAAAAAACATTATTAATAAATAAAAAATCTCAAACCATAACAAAAATATCTAGTTTCCTTTAACTAAACTGTTTATTTAATACCATTGAAAAAAATATATATCCTAGTTTTTAAAACTATTTTTGATGTTGAGAATTCAAATTTTCTCGTTGTAGTTTTATTTTATGAATTTTACTTTTTCAATTATTACATAAAAAATACGTAAATTCTTCCAGTTTGGAACATTTTCAGAAAACATTTTAAATGTTAAATTAAAAGATCCTCTCCGGTAATGCAAGACACGTAATCAAAAAGCATAATGTCCGCCTACAAGAAGAATCTCAACCTACCGTTCTCTGCTATTAGATACCAGATATGACGTTTCAATTGCAGAATAAAAATTCTATACAGCCTAATTTGGCAGCTTGATAAAATCAAAACTGAATCAATAAATACAAATCCCTCGGAGTGTCTCTGGAGCAAACATTGCGAGGGTTTTGACAGAGTTAGCTTAACCTTGTTCGTTAGACAGCGACCATAGAAGCTGTAAATGAGACTTTTGCTGTTTGGCACGAATGAGTAGGAAGAAGAAGGAATGACTGAAAGGGTGGAGGCACCATCTAGGGAATCACTATAGGGGGAAGGGAAGTCTTCATTATAGTCTCTGTGGCTGCAGACTTGGTCTCATTTGTCCAGAGGTCGCTAGGACCTTGGCTCATTACTAGAATCTCTAAGCTCAGCTGCGCTACCGAATAGAGGGTCCCCCTCCCTTTCCTATCCAGACTATTTCTCGCCTCCCACACTTACCTAACTTTCGCTTTTCTTTTCATACCATGTCTATCTAATGCTGCTGCTCTCTTCCGGTGGCTTTTTGCGTTTGGTTGCTTGCGCCTGAAAGCACTAATGTTCTGCTATTAAGGAACAGCAATTAAAAAGAAGCAACACTTCAGGTTGGCTTTTACCAAAAGAATTCGGATACTAACTTCGTTGGCTTTAAATTATAAACCAATAATGGATTTCATATTATCATTAAAAAGTGTTTTTTAATAAAAGAATTCGGATACTTAGCTATTAACTTCGTTGGCTTTAAATTATAAACCAATAATGGATTTGATGTTATGATTAAAAAGTGTATTTTAATGAAAGAATCTGGGCTCAAGAATTGCATTTCACTTACGAATTTTGAGTTTCACATTTTACTATACATTAAAAACAGACAAAGAAAATTATTCGGAAAATTATTGGCAAACTTGGAATCATTCATCATCTTAAGAGAATAATCATTAAAATTATTTAACCTTAAATTCAAAATTTTAATTGAATGGAAACATAGCAAATTAAAATTTTTAAAATTGATATTGAGAAGTGTTATACTATCAAGGTAGTATCAATATTTTCTAACACAGCCTTTAATTCAATTAGAAAAATATAAATACAATAGTTTCTTCCAATATTAAATTAAAAAACCTAATGGGTATTTTTTATTATATTTGGTATTTTATTGCTTTATTAGAATATGAAAGCCTACTATAAAATTTTTGAACATATAATAAAGAAGAATGAAATTAATTTAAAGTAAAAGATTAATAATCAAAAATAAGAGAGAATTTAAATTCGAATGTAAAAATGAATAAAAAAATATGCTTTTTATATATTAGCCATAAATATATAATATATTTTGATTTGTTAATTTATCAATAAATTACATCAAAAATCATTTTTTTATTATTTTTCTAGTACAAATTTTTTTCTATAAAAATTTTTATAGAAACAAATTTGTACGCAAAAGCTAAATTAATAATAATTTACTAATTATTCGTTGGAAAAGAATTATTAAAATAGTAAGATTATACTGTTAAAAAGTATATAATTTAACAATCGATTTTTTTTTTTTCATAGGCTTCAGAAAAATTATCTAATAATTCGTATCTTATTTTTTGAAAGGTATGTACTAAAAACATTTTTCCACTAATAATGGTATACTTTAATTCTTTAAAAATACAGCATTAACGAGATTTTTACTATGTTTTTATTGTCCTATAAAACAAATCGATGCTCAGTTCAAATTTCCCAAATGCAATTTTTTTTTTAATTACTGCTTATTTAAAGCCCATCTGAAATTAAATTAATTAAATTTAATAGCTTTAAACATTTTATTTAATCAATTTAGCGTGATAAAATGATCATAAAATTGTTCATTACTGCAGAAATTCAAAAGAATTCTTAAATAAAACATTTTTGTTTTACTTTCTCCTAACGTAAATGACGAAAATGAATGGATTGCACTAAGGCTAATTAGTTTTCTATTAAAATTGGTCAATAACAGGGCAAACATTTGCTGCAGTTCATAAATTTTCTTTCAGAAGATAATTATTCTTTTGAATCATTTAAAATGCATTAAATTTGTTAATCTTTAAACAAATTTACTGCGTTTTATAGTAATGTTTGCTGATAACATTAATGCGTTATTCTTGTAATTTAAATAAATATTTGAATACTTACATTTTTATCGTCCTAAAATAAATATTTTTTTTCAAGTTTAATGTGACTATAATTATATTTAAATCTTAAAGCATTATAGAATTTCTTAAATGATGCAACGAATTTTAAATATAATTGAGAATTTCAATTTTCCAAAAGATATTTAACTAGAAATTAATAACGAATCCATCAGTTTAATGTGACTATAATTAATGTCGAATCCATCATTTATATGTAAATTTAATGAAAATATTAATAACATTTAATATTTTTATATTAAACTGCAATCAATTATATTTTTAATATTTATTTTATACTTACAAAAATGATTAAGTAAAGTATAAAGATATTTCCAAAACGTAAAAAAGTGTTAACTTATTATTTTGAAAAAATTAATTATAGCAATTTTTCATCAAATCAAATTAAAAAGTTATTTTAAAGAGAAACTTTAAAACATCCAATAGCTATTTATATATCTACTTTACAACACTTTTTAGAAAATGCAATATTTTTGTATTAATCTACAAAAATATTTATTTTTAGACTTACAAAAATTATTTAAGTAAATTATAAAGATATTTTCAAAACTTAACGTGTTAACTGATTATTTTGAAAAAAATTAATTTTATTAATTTTTCATAAAATCGAATTAGAAAATTATTTTAAAAGGAATTTAAAAAAAACAATAGCTATTTATATAATTTCATATTGTTTCTGAATGCAAAGTACAACCCAATGAAAGACTTAACTGTGCATCTTTTACAAAAATGTAAGGTTTTCAGTAATATTCGTAAATATGCATTCATAAATTATCAAATTCAATTTAATTCAGTTAGTTTTTGGTACGTTTGTTTCTTTCAAGATAACTGAAGAAACTACTGAAGGCTTCCTTTTTTTCTGGATTTTACTTTAAAAGTTTAACAATAAACATGCTTGATTTATAGTCTTTTTTAAAATTTAGAGTTTATAATGAAAATATATAAATTTTAAATGTAAAAAAATTCGTCAAGCACTCGTACACAATTGTAAGTTACAATACAATGACAAAGAGAGTTTTAAAAAATCCAACTTAGGTTGTAACAATTTTCGGCAACAAAAAGTATGCATTTAGATTATTGTGATCCAAGTAAAGATTTTAAAACATATCAATCCTCTTCAGAGAAATAGCCTTACGGAAAATATTATCTTCAAAAGGTGGAGTGTATTGGACATACTTAAAAGGAAATGGCACAAGCCTTAGAAAAATGAAAAACATTTTAAAGCGTACGAATCTGTTAGATGAAGAAACTGTTGGATGCAAGAAAAAATTGACAATTCAATTAAAAAATTAATATTTTATTATTGAATTAGTATGGCTGTTTTCATAAATTGTGACCAATTATATGGTTACGACATACGTTTTTCTGATAAACGCAAAATATATGGGAAGTCTGGGATCATTTGTACAGCACAGACTAGCAGAGGACGTCTTCAATCCAAAACTACTATAAACATGGTAAGAGTTCTACATCTTTGTGCAAAAGAAAAATGTCTAACTACAAACAGAAACCCTTTACCCAAATCTATAGAGGGGATATTAAGTCAGTGCTTTAGATTTAGCATCCCTAAATTATAAAAAAATTGTTTTGGCAAAAAAACACAAAGTTTTAATAGTAAATAAATTTGATAATTTGGAAATATTGTCTGAAAACCTCAAGTTGTGACATGACAATTGCTAAGATGTTTTAATAATGATATTCAAAACTTTTCACATTAATGAATCATTTTCAGGTAAAAATACATAAAATAAACCCTTTCAATTAACGGACAATGATGAACTGTATGCAATAATCTGTAGAAAAAAACAAGAAAAATTATCATCATTAGTAGCCGTGTGAGCTATGAGAAGGAAAAATTATTTAACAAAATGAACATCAAAAGGAAGAAGAAAGTTATACTTTTGAAAAGTTCATTTTGATTATTTAATTATAAATGTTAATGACAAAAAGTTATTATTATTATTATTATTTGCATTTGAGTATGTTTTAGAATGCTAAAATTCACTATGTACATTAAACATAAATTGATTATAAAGGCGAACATTTCAATGTGTGAATTTTTTTTTTTGTAAAAAAAAAATAAAATTTTTATGTAATTTTTTTTAAAAGGATGGCGTTTAAATTGAACTATATATTTATTAAATATTAATTAAAAATTAAAAATTTAACAATTATTTTAATTAAAACGATGTAGAAAACTAATAACATATATCTGTGATTCTATCGCAAGGGTTTTTATGTTTCTAACATTATTTTTCTGAACACAATTAAATGAAAATTAATTTCAAAAGCTAAATTTATTTTCAATATGATAATTTCTATAAAAAGAGTACCCAATAAGTTCATAAAAATACTGCAGAAAATCATCAGATGAGAAAACTACAATAAAATAAAAAAAAAAAGCTATATCTTTTCATCTATTGGTAAAATTTCAACACCTTTAAAAAACCCTTTAAGAAGGTAAAAATGGTATTAAAAAAAAACTTATACTCATAAAATGTTTATAAATAAACAACAAACAAACTTCATATTTATTTTTATTAGAAAATATATTTAGAAAAAATATTAGAAAATATATATTTAATTAGAACTTTTTAAGCACATTATTTTATCAAAAAAAAACCACTCAGTGACTCAGCTAGGTCTACTTTAAAACAGTATTTTTATGCATATTTTTCAAGTTAATTTATTTATGTGATAACATCTCGTAATAAATATAAATTAGTCCTAACAATTTGAAAGGTAACAAGCGTTTCTTTTCTATTTTCTTTCAAATGATTTTAAAAAATAATTTTCTTAAAGAGAAAATTAAAAGATGGAAAAATTATTGTATAAGCTAAAGACAAAAAAGCGTGTACATTAAAATTATGATTATCATGAATTTAAAGCGAATTATTTTCTATCACTTTTTTACTTCACTCTGATTCCTACTATACAAGAAAAAAATTAAACTTCATGTTGAATTATTTATTTCAAACATATTAAAATATTAACAAAAAATAAATCTTTTCCTCCATACTTTTATTAAAATTAATGATTTATTTGTTATTTTTGGTGAATAGATTAGATAAAATAGATTATTAATAGATAGATTATTAATATAAAAACAATTGTCTAAAACAACATACGCAGCTAGAAACATGGGGAGGATAATAATTTTAATGAACTTTTAATTTTCACTAAAAATTTAGGGTAAGTGCAAGTTTTATCAAGATATCGATGAAATTGTTCATAACTTCAGAAATATTTAATCTTTTATGTTTAAAAAATACATTCAAACAAATAAATGAAAAAACAAATATTACTAATAAACACAGAATATACAAATAAAAGCTCTTTTTATTCTTTAGATAAACTTTTCATGAGCTCACCCACATAAAATATTACTTTAAATATTAATAGTGTATGGGTTTTAAACAATAGTAAGTGAATATATCAAGTTTACTTATTATTATAATTTTAAAAAATTTATTTTCGAATTAAAAATTTAAATATTTCTAATTTTTAATTCGAAAATAAATTAGATTAAATAAGAATAAAACTAGACTTTTTAAAGCTTAGATATAAATTGTTTTTATACTGAAAAATAAACCATATTTTTTAATTAAATACTAAGATTAAAAATACTAAATATGTTTGAAATTATGATAAGAATAATTAAAAATTCTTAAATTATGAGGAGTTTATAAAGTCATAAAGCATAAAGTTCAAAAATAAATAATATAACATACAATAATACACTAACAATAATAACAATATATAAAACTATAATTATTAATAACTATAAATATATTATTGTTATTTTAATATATATATATATATATATATATAACTAATAACAATAATACAATAACATAAATTTCTCAAACAATTTTAATAAAAAATCACAAGCGTTACTTTATTCTATGATGTAAAAAACAGCATTAGACTAAAACATTTTAGAGATTATTAAGGGGACATGGCACCTTTTTAACACTTATTTATTTATTTATTTATTTATTTAAGAATAATAATTAAAGTTTTGATGATTGTCAATATTCTTTTTAAAAACACATTTTGAAAAAAATAATCTTTTAAAACTGCATATTTAATGAAAATTTAAAAAAAAATTTTTTTTTTAATTTGAAATTTTAAATTCTTTGAACTCTTTTAAATATTGATATTTTTACTCGATTTTTATATTTACTAAATTATATTATACAAATTCTATTGATGGATATTTAGATACATCTAAAATTAGATTTATTATTTTTTTTTTTTTTTAACGTGATATATCGTGAAAGATGGTGAAAATTATTGCTTATTCATATAATTTATCAATATAATTTTTACTCTTCATATATTATTATTCCTTTTTTTTCTTCATGTAATTTTATTAATTAAAAAACTAAAAGCTTTAATGCTAATTACATCCACAGTTTACATAATAAAGAACATTTACAAAAAATTATAAATCTTTGCCTACAATACAAAGAAAAGCCTTAGGATTTTCACAACATGCAAGTGAAGAAAAATGGAAGTGGAGAAAAAGCCATTCAAAATTTTCATTTGTAAAAATTTATCTCACTTAAATTATAATCCTATACTATACATATTACACATATAGTCATGAGAACTGCAAAAATTTAAGAATATATAAAACATTACATGCATATATATTTATAGCAAAATATTTTATAGTGTTTTTAAATACAAGTCAGTAAATTAAAAAAAAAAAAATGATCGAGAAAAAAATTAATTCTGAGAAAATACAAAAAAAACCCTACCTTTGACTATAAATTTATTTAAAATTAAATCAAAAACACTGTTTGTCAGATTAATTAAAGCATGAAATACTTCATGCATGCATTTATATTACTAAGCTGTGAAAAATTAATAATTTTAACAGTATGGAAATCTGGAAAAGTAGAAATATCTACTTTATACTTTTTATATGTAAAATATTTTCAATCATAGATGCTGACAGAATTTTTAAAATATATCTTTATTAATCAGAAAAATCAAGGTTAATATGTAAACCCTTCCTTTTAAAATTAGATTATTCTCTGGGATTTCAGCAAGATTTTTTTGTTCTAACGCATACACAATAGTATTATTCCTCTTCCTTTGATAAGCATGTCTATAAGCTCTCCATGTAGCTAAATATCTTGACTGTCTGCTAAAAATAATTTTATTTTCAAAATGTACACTTTTTAATGATGTAAAAGGCTCTAGATTGAATTTTGAAACGACACCAGCTACTGCAATTTTAACACGGTGGAGCGAAACAGAAGCCTCTCTCGAATAGTTGCTCCATATCACCATGCAGGCCTTCATTTGAATCGTGTGTCAGACATCTCAAAGAACAACAAACAACATTCTTCAGACAACAATAAAAAGAAGGAAAATGGTGTCGACATTCCTTTGACACCAGTCTTTGAAAAAAAATGGCATAAAGTTTGACAAATAATTTCCATTGATGAGTGTTTCTATTGGATACTTCTATTTGGACAAGATGTTTCGCAACTTGCTAATGCTACTTGATAAAAACACAAAGAATCATTACCACAAAGACGCTTTTTTTATGTTGCTGATTACTATCCGTACAACTCTTATGCAACAGTGTTGCGTAAATGACTGTTTTCATTGAATTTATATCCCCCTTCTTTTTCTAAGAATAGCATTCTGATAATATCTTATGAGTTTTTAAATAGTTTCTTCTTAAAAATTTCAAAATTGTAGTGCACCGTAAACCTATTTTGTTATTTCTTTCCCATACTTAATATGCTGTTTCCATTTCCATTGAATCTAAAGATCCGCGATCCGTTAATGACTGACGCTGTTTGAATTTTTATGGCCTTCATATTAATATTCTGATGATTTTTCACCTAGGTCAGATTTTGAATACTTACGCTTACTACAATGCTTTAAGAAAATTGCTACACACCAGATTTGGAAACAATTTGAATAGCACGTTAATCTCTACAATTATATAATTTGGGCTTACACTCATCTTTTGTTTTGTTAGGTACATTATTAAAAACGATTCTTGTGTAGAAAAACTGATAGATTTTTATATTCTCTGCATTAGGTGGAAGGCTTTAAAAAATATTACCTTCGTTTTTGCGTTTGAACTCCATTTGGGGGTCGGCATATTGCTAATACAAATACAGAATAAGCTAAATAAATTTCCAACAGTAAATAACTAATTGGAATATTAACAAACTCTAAATTGAAGGATAAAAACTTTTGTACAAACAGATCACTTGCTTTGAATAAATTTTACTCAAAAACTATGAACGAATTTCACATAACATTTTCATAATGTAAAAATATATTCAATTCAAATCAGTTATGTTTACTTTTTTTTATCAACAAGAATGAAATAAAATAAAATAATTTAATTTTACTTATGCTGTGACATGTGTTTATACTGTGATGTAAAAAGACACATGATGAAATATCATGACTATATTTAAAGGGTTTTTTATATTCAGACGTCTCTTTAAATTTTTGTCATCTTCAATAAAAACCTAAATAACTTCAGAAATATTGAATATACAACTTTAAAATTTTACGTGAATCTACAAAACAGTTACAGCTATAATTTGAGCTGAATAAAATCGAAATTTTAACCATTTATTTTGGTACTGCGTTCTCTTAAAATTAATAATTTTAATAAATCATTTTATATTACCTCTAATACCCTTTATAGAATGTTTCATAACATTAATGTTATATTTGAAAGTCACATATCAAATCATAATATTACAAAAATGTATATAAAATTTAGAGTAGAAATGAAATCACTTCTACTAGAATAAATGTTCAGCAATTTTTAAAAAGCTTTTAAGTGGTTTTTACCGTAGTCTATAAAAATAAAATTTTTTTTTTTTTTTTTGCTTAGCTCGAAATTTTTGTGCTATTATTAACAGTTTTTATAAGATACAGCTGATTCGTCTTATGCATTTTGGTAAATTTATTATTATCATCATCGTAAGTTGAATATCTATTATACCTTCGTACAAAAAATATATAATTTTTCCTTCAAAGCTTTCTGTTGTAAATAATATATGTATATTACAATTTTCCGTACTAAAATTTTTTTAAATAGTATGGTACTGAATTAAATTACTTCAAAGGAATCATTTGAGATTGAATTATTAATTTTGATAATTTTCACCCTTTGTTCAGTTGTTCTTAAAACATCTAATTTATAATGAGTTTTTCTAAACAGTTGAACATATATCAAAATCATTTGAGGGAATGAATCCTTTAAAATACCTATATAAAATTAATTTCTATTAGTTTACTTTAATTGCGTAAAACTAATTCATAATACATGAGGAAAACTATTCGAATTCTGTTTGGTCCTCTCCGTTGCTGAAATTAGTTCTGACAAATTTGATTATTTAGTGAAGGATTTTTCATTCTGAAAGGCCATGAACTTTTATTTTATAAAATTATTTAAAATATTCCTAATTTTAATTCAAATTAATTGTTACTAATACATAAACAATGTTATTTTGTGGGAATTTAATTATTTTATATCATTTTTATAGCACAATGTTATAGAAAAAAATTTATTTTTGATGTATCATATATTTTTAATTCCTAAAATTTTTAAGGGGAAAATTCAGTTTTTTTTTACTGTTAAAATAATAGAATTAAACTAGAAACATTTTTTTTTTTTTTTTATCTAGAAATGATTTACTATTTTAATGCTAAAGAAACCCCAAATCAACTTTTGTTACAGCGCAAGTTCGATATATCTGATTTTCTGACATCAACACACTTCGAGCAGTGAAACTACATTTAAGAATTATCTAAGCCAGGGGTGGCCAACCCAAATGATCTTACGGGCCACTTTGAAAATGCATAACTCCGCGTGCCACATATAAAATTATCCCCACATTAGATTTAGACCCACTATAAACATTTTTATATCCATATTACAACCTGTTATATTAGATGTACCAAGATGACCGCTCATGAGTTCGCAGAATATAATTTAATTATTCTGTGAAATCATAAATAAAACAGGCAATATCTGTCATATATTCGCAAGAATATTATTTTAAAATCAAAGTTAATTTTTTCTCATCATTTCGACAGTTAATTTTTGAATATATGGATGCACCAATAATGTATTTTTTAATACATTGGTTTTCACTATCACTTTCACTGCCATTCACTGCAGTTTTCACTGCTATTATAAAATAAATATATTCTGTAAAAATGTGATAAATCTCACTGGCCAAAAAATGTTCAGAGCTTGCCGCCTGCGTCCGCGGGGCTGGCCACCCCTGATTTAAGCATTACCTTTTCCGATTCGATGGCGTTTATTAGTTGAAGAAAAGTTTTAAGCCCTTTAAATTAATAAGTATAATTTCAAATACGTAATCCACCTCTATCACAATTTCGAATATCCTGTAAAGATTTTTCATAGTTTTCAGTCACTAGCATAATTTGTATGCTTTTTGAAAGGAATTTTAACAAACATCCATATGATACTTCCAAAAAAAATTGGAACCCTCCATTTTTTTGTGTATTTAAATACAAATTAAAGAGAAATCATAAAATTTATTGTAGTATCTTGAGAGGTATTTCCCATGAAAATTCGATGAAATCATTTCAGCCAAAATTGAGAATATAAATTTCTAACAAAATTTCTTGATTATTGCCTATCGTTTGCATATCGCATATCATTATTTGTATCTGTTGTATTGCATATCGTTATCTTTAGCCTTATTTTTTATTTTAATATTAAATTTATTTATACACAATTAAAGAGCATAAAGACAATGTAAATTTTATAATTAGAAGTTATGATTTGAGTTGATATTTTTAACTTACCTTTAAAAATTCAATTTTCAAATATTATAGGAAAATAATATTTTTTTGTTAATACAGTTACAATAAACATTTTAATAGTTTCGCTAAAATTATTTATTTAGTTTATCAAGACATATTGAACATTTTTTGTATATCAGTGTGCGAATGAAAGCAATTAATCATAGCACTTTTGAAACTCGGCTGTAAAATGAGCCATATATTACATTTTTCGTTGAATTAAATGTATAGGAAGGAGAATAAAAATTTGTTTTTGTTCTTTCATGCAGTAATTCATATGAAGGATTATGTAATAAAACTAAACTATAAACATTTTATCTTAAATAGAAATATTTTCTACCTAACAATAAGTAAAGTTTCGGAAAAGTAAATTTAAAGAACAATAGATATAAAGATGTTATATTAGGAAATCATTTAATAAATTAGGCTACATTTTTTACATTCTATTTAAGTTAATAAATCTGCCTTATCAATTTCTATAAAGGAGACAGTAATTGAAGGAATTTTTTTAATCTGCTTTTTATAATTAGAAAAAGTAGAGGGAAAAGAATTTTGAATGAGCAATCTTTGATAAATTTACAAAATGTTCATCATCATATATATATATATATATATATATATATATATATATATATATAAATATATATATATAAATTTTTTTCTATGGTAAAATAAATATTTACCACATTTGTTTTCATGTGATTTTTATTACCTTCTATAAATTTAGTTTTAGCTCTTTTTTCCAATGGTTTCAATAAGAAATGTATGTTTTAATTTTAGTATTAAAATACTTATAAAAATAATAAGTATTTCAAAAATTTGTTTACTTCTGAAGATTAAAGAAAGTGACTAAAATAAGGGAAATAGACCCAATTAGTAATTATTAAGATAGATACGCACGTAAGCGAATTGTTTCACATAAACAGTTCATGTAATCATTTTGTTCAAAGTTTGTGTCGTTAACTACACTCAATTTTCAAAATGGCTGTTTCAACGATCCCAAGGTAAGAGCTATAAATACACCTCAAGAACAAAGAGTATTTTCACGTTCTATTGACCCTCCCTGGGAAAAATTTCATAGCTCTCGAAATCTCTAGAATCAAGGAATGAACTGTTAAATAAATCGCTTCAGACAAGGGACCAATATGATACATCGATTAAATCGCTTTCTGTAGATATCGCATTTGAGCTTAAGATTAATGTTTATCTTGGAAGACTTTCGTTCACAAAAATACTTCTGTTTGGGCTAATCCCATGGCACTGAAAGCACAGTTCGTGGAGGTGGCTCTTCATCTCAGAGTCAGTGAGTACTGCCAGAACTATGATGAACTTGCACCAGCATGGAAGGGGGGAGGAGGGATGTGTCATTGGTATGCATGATGGTAAGCCCGTCCGAACCTCCTCCCCCTACCCTCTCTTCTCCAACAAAACGAGTGGTGGATCCTACCAATGCGAGATGTATATTTCATACATGACTGCTCTCATGTGACTCGACTTAGCTGTTGCGTAGTCTAGTTCCGGAGTGCTTAATTGAGATTAATAAAAAGCTTCTGGTGGTGTCCCAGCTTCCCCCGACGTGGCAGGATGAAAAATCATCTTCTTTTTTCGTCAGGGAACCTGAATCCATCAAGAGCCAAGTTCCCTAAAGGTTTATCCGGAGACTTGCACTTGTGCATTTATATTTATTTGTAACGTTCCATCTACGGCGGGATGTCCATGCTGTGCGGAGGTGAGAACTTTGGACGCATGAAGAATGAAATATTGTACCGAAGAACGGAAACCATTTTCGAGGCCCTGTCTCACTTATTTTTTTTCTCTCTTCTGGTCCTTCTTTTTTATTTTTAGGTTGTTTTTTTTCTGCAGTAGATGTGGTCGAAAAGTCTACGCGGGGTGGATTCGATGCTTGCCTGGAGGCAAGAAAATAAATGGTTCTTCTGCAAGAAGTTTCACGGAGCAGTCAACATTCCTGACCTAGTGTCAAAAGCTGAGTTTTTACAATGTTCTTTCTATCTCGAACCCCTTTTTGCCTTCTGGGAAAGCTTTTCGTTTTACCTTTTTTATTTTTTTTTTTCTTTTAACCCGGAGTTTTCAAACTTTTATGTGCCCCTCTTTTTTATACATCCTTTTTTTCCTATTGTTGCTTCACGTTTTTAGGATTCAAATATTCCATACATCAAGAAATATGTCTCTCAGCTTAGTAAAGAAAGAAACAAAGCGAAGAGTTTGTGGTAAAAGAAGCATTTAAGCTTTTACTATTTTGAAAGAGGCACAGCAAGGATAATACAAACAAATAAACTGTTTTTGTTTACTCGTTGCAGTATACGCTCTCAAAGACTCAGGGATTGTTTTTTATAAGGTTCCTATAAATGATTTTTAATTTTAAAAAAATAGTATTACTATAAGAGTATCATATGGATAAATATTGCAGTTTGTATTAAAGATAGTAGAAAATTCAATAAGTTGTTGATATCTTTCATGATAACGTAATATATTTTAGTATCATTTTTAAGAAACATGCATTTTCCATTTAAAACCTAGAAAACTCGGAAAGAATTATAAAGAAATTTCCAAATTATTTTTTTTTTCATTTTTATTTGATTATCGAGGTATAGGAAACATAAATTTCTATTTTAACGTAGAGAATAAGAAGCGGAATTTCAAAATTGAGAACGTGAGAGAAATCAGGAGGATCAATAAGAAAAATGTGAAAAAAAAATTAACATTTAAAATTATAGAAAACTGTAACCACAACGGTCAGGGTAATGGGAAATTTATTAATAAACTTAAATTTATTATTATACTTTAATAAGAGCATAAGATTTCAAATAAAAGACTCCTTTGAGAGTTTATCTGCAAGACAAAAAATATTGCCACTCTTATTGTTACGATAATGTTAAATATATATGTTTTGTAGGATTACATAGAGATAAATTTAATAATTAATCAAGCAGAAACCATGGCAGATATTCTACAAATAATATTCTTGTTTACAAACGGAAGATTTTGATTAAATATTTTCTCTGAATGTTCTTGAAATAAAAGTGGAATTACACAACTGTTAAAAATGTACATGTAGATCACAGTTTTCATTGAATTATCTTTTATTTGAAAATTTTTAAAGATTGTATTATTTGCTTCTTTGAATATTTCATTTGCTATTTTAATTAATCAGGCTTTTGATGCTCTCTATCTGAGAAATAAATTAAGGTATATTTCAATTTTTAAGTCTAGTTAATGTAACAAAGTGTGTTTTTTAATAATAATTGATAATTGAGTAAAAATGTTTCATATTTCTGTCAACTTTTTTTCTGAAAATTATCATTAAATGATGCACTACAAACAAAAATACTTTAGAGCTATCTTAGTTGACTCTCTGAAAAATCATTTGAAAATCATTTACAGAATTTGAAAATCATTTACAGAATTTGAAATTCATTTACAAAATTTGACATTCATTTACAGAATTTGACATTCATTTACAGAATTTGACATTCATTTACTGAATTTGACATTCATTTACAGAATTTGACATTCATTTACTGAATTTGACATTCATTTACAGAATTTGACATTCATTTACAGAATTTGACATTTATTTACAGAATTTGAAATTCATTTTATAGAATTTGAAATATAATGAATTGAAAAACTGAAAGAAAAATCTTGTTTTCTCAAAATGATTTTCAACAACGAAAGTATATTTCAAATTCATTACTCACAGCCTTTATATACCTAGCCAACCTGCGAAATAAAATAAACTCATTTATCCCATTTTTTCCATCAAGAACCCCTCTGCAGGACTCAATCTGAATAACATTTACATTTTTTAAAAAGAAAAACAATTAAAAAGTAAAGTTTACATTCGCACTCCACGTTTGTATACAGATATCCTTGAACAGGAAACCCTGTTAAAAAACTGCACATTTGTTCGGACATGAACAAAACTACTCAGAATAATCATTGTCATCATGTCCCCCACTCCCTATACATCGAAACGAGCGAGGAGGAGAGTAACCCAAAGTGGGGGTGCATGGTAAAGACCTTCAGGGGTGAAATGGGAACAGATGGCGAATCGAAACTGTGTAGCCTCGCAGCCAAGAGCTCTATCCAAAGACAATGAAGTTCAAACCCAGGATGATGGAGACCCAGATAATGCGATTTTTACTTCATAAATGCCTCCCTTTGCCATTACTCACCCGCAGAGGTTGCTATTTATACACGCGCACGAGCAGTCAAGTGCTCGTGGGTTGGATCTGAACACCCTTATCTTTATCGCATCTGTTAGTCTAAGTACTGCTTCAACAATCCTATACGCTATCATAGTGGTTTTAGTGATTGTTTGTGTGAGGGTCATCTCTTCCTGTGGTTTGAAATCTCTAGTACTTCTTATGGCCATTGACAGCGGCATCTCATCCAGTATCACACTGTACTATATTTATTTTATTTTTTTAACATCAAAAGTGCTGTTTCACTGTTGTAAGCTATAGTATCTTCTACAATATAGCATTCTTGATGATATTAGATAAAAGCACTAGTTTTCGCATAAGTGGTGGTATTTATTGCTCTGTTTGCTATTTTTAGAGTATTAAATAGTATAAAAGAAACAAAATCTTGTTTAGATTTTATTGTTAAATAATAACTCAGCCGACTTTCAATAAAGAGAAAGAAGATTAAATAAAATCTAACACTTGTTTGAAAATCTAGGAACCTCAATAACACTTGTTTGAAAATCTAGGAACCTCTATAACATTTGTTTGAAAATCTAGGAACCTCTAAATTAGGGATGTACATACAATATTAAAAAGTCTTAAATTATTTTAACAGATGTTTTGAAATATGGTTTGATTTTTGTTATAATCAACATTTCGTTATAACACAAAATTGATTAGTATAAGGTTTTTTTATTATTTTTTCTAGGTATTCTATTAACAGTAGATTTATTGATAACATTTTTTTTGCAGTAAAAATTTTTGTAAATAAGATGAAAAACAAAAAACAAAATGCATAAAAATTAAATTTTTAATTCAAAATAAAATTAAAAAACTTATAAATTGAAATTAGTGCCTTATTTATATTCTTCATTTTATTGAAGTATTGAATTTTTCTTTATCGAGATTTATCAAGTATTTTTATCTATTTCTTATAATAATCGGCAAAAAATCTCCTTCGCATCATCTATAAAAACTGCTGAATAATTATATATACTACTACTAATAATAATAAGTTCTGCTAAAAAACTGTGTACAAATTATTATAAATATACTCATTTATTTTATACTGACTTAAACATAGTCATAATTTTTTTTCATTTATATATCAAAAATATTGAATACAAATCAAAAGTACAAAAAAGGAAAAATAAGTAGATGAAAATTATCAGTTACTTTTTCTTTTTAATTATTTTATGCTTCAGGAAGTGCCTTAGTGAATGCATTTATTCTAATCTTGAAAAATATTTATTTGTTTATTAATTCTTATTAAATTAGATTATGGAAATAACCTAAAAATTAGATAATTTTAATATTGACCTCATATATACTTATTAAACAATTTAGTAATTTTTACAACTCTTAAAGATAGCGCTTGCAACACTTGTACATATATTGTAAGTAAAATTTGATATTTAATATTTAACGAATTTTATTTTTATAAAAAAGAAAAGAAAAATCACTAAATGAGATCAGTCGTAATTCTAATTCTACATTATATATATATATATATATATATACTATATATATATATATATATATATAATGCAGCATTTAATTTAATAATGCTGCATTATATTTTTAATTCATTTGTACTTTTCAAAATTTTGAACCCATTTTCTTATATCAAAAACCAATTTTTATCTGGGAGGGGGTATGATATTTTGAAAAATTAACTCCAGCCTTGTTAGGGAAAATAAAAAGTATGGGTTGTAAGATCTATGATTGTATATGGTTACAAATTATTAATTGTATTGGTTACTAATGATTAATATGTCTGTCTATTTACAACTGATAGTATTGATACTCAAATTGATATGTTTATAATAAAATTGTCGACATTTCCATCAATTCAAAAATTAAACTGGCAAGATCTTATCCTTCCCTTTTGGGTTTTTGGAAAAAAATATTTAAAACATTTATTTAAGGTAAAAAGAAAAGATTTCAGTGATCAAGTAATATAAATATATTATATAAAAAATATTTCAAGATTAAAGATACAGTTGTCGAATTTTCATAAATATATTGAAATTTGTAGAAATATTACATTTTGTATAATATATATTTTCGATTTAGTGTTGATATTTTCAATTATTACTAATTATTCTTACTTCATAAACAGAAGAGCCTTAAGCCAATCTTTTCTATTTTTATGAAACGCTACTAACATTTTTATGACGCATTAAAATGATGCTGTCTTACATTTTGAAGTAAAGATAATGCTATTTACAGTAAGAAAAGATTATTACATTTATAATTTTAAGGGTATTATGATAAAAAGAAAGAAAGGTATTATATTTAATCTAATATTCCTGGAAGTCAGAGAAGCTTATTATTATCAATGATATGAATATTGAAAAAAATAGGTTGCATATTCGATGTATAAAATGTATTTAACTTGTTATGATATAAACTCTTATAATATAAATAAACTTATATAATATAAACCTAAAATCTCTCAAGAGACGATAAAAAATGTAATAAAATGATGATTTTTATAGAAAGAAGAACAGTTAAATTGGCTTGAATAAGATCGTTCTTTGCTCAACTAAATATTTAATCATTTGGAATAAAGGTGAAAACGCATTTTAGATAGACACGTTTCATATAAATTAAGTTACCCAGTTTGGAAAAGATTCAGTATATTTTTACACTAAATATTGTATATATTTTATATTGTAATATCTTTTTTGTATTGTTATAAATGTCTTAAACCAATTATTTGCATCTGGAAAATTTTTTAAAATTTGATGAAATATTAATAAGCATATTTAAACACTATTTATGTATATCAATAATTTTTCAAAAATGTTACTTATAAGCGATTTTCAAGAAAAAAATATACCTCCATGGAAAATTTTTCGATATAAATGTTGTTTTCAAACTATGTTGTATTTGTTAGTATGTGAATCATGTAAAATAAAAGTAGATTTCTCAAACTTAAAAAACAATTTATGCTGTCAGTTATTCTGATAATTTAAACTTGAACATATAGATTGTTTATGCGTAGAATATGTAATTTATGAATAAATTCACAAACAAAAGTTTTTAATCATTTGATTAAATTCAGAAACGCCAAACTACAGGGGAACGTTAGATAATGTTAGATTTATTTTAATAAAACAAAGAAATGTTTTTATTCAATGAAAAATATTATAAAAATATGCTGTGGTAAATTTTAAACCTCAAATATTTTGCCAAAATGCCTCAAAACAGTTTATTTGTTTAGAAAAGTATTAATATTGGCTAATGTTGATTATATTTTAAGAATTTATTACTTATGTGTATTTAATAAAAGTATAATAACTCCTTTTAAAATTTGCTCTTGGCACCTGAATACTAATAAAAGCGTTTTTAAATCTATATTTAAAAATTAAATTACATACACACACGTAAAAAAATTTAACATTTTCTTTTTCTTTTATTTTATACAAATAATACCCCGCATCAAAACAGAAACAAGAAATTCAAAAGATATAAGTCGTAGCAATAGCTACTTTTTTCCTCTCTGATTCAATTAATTTGAGAATCAATTTTCGTTATCAAGCTCTAAATTTTAATCAGAGTCGAAACTTCTACCAGAACAGAAGAAATCCAGGTAATGATGCGAAATATACAAATAATGCCCTTTTTATACAAAACACAACACATACATCAAAAACAGAACAAACACACACATCAATACCCCACATCAAAACAGAAACAGGAATTCAAAAGGTATAAAATCGTGGCAATAGCTATTTTCTCCTTTTTGATTCAATCAATTATAGTATGAAATCAATTTTGTTATCTTTCGTTACGCATCAAAAAGTCAAATCGCGGGGACAAAGAAGAAATCCGATGGCACGATGCGAAATATTATTTACGATCACATCGTTAAACACCTTTTTCGAAGATAAGTAAAAAAGTAGCATAACTTAATGTAA